>CM055025.1:5053440-5125148 GCA_029204005.1 Salix udensis
GGTATTCTTGTGTATATAATTTAACATAATTAAATTGATAACGATAAATTTATATGATATAACTAAATAAAAGTTATAGATTAAGAGATAAAATATATAAAATTTTAAATAGAGTTTGTTACGCAAGCATAAATTATATCTTTTATAATATACGTATTGCGTTATAAAAAACGATTTGACAATTTTTTATACAAAAAAAATCAAGGGGTCTTTCTATCAATATCTTTAAACAAATAAAATCAAATCAATCATTTCTCCATTTGATATTTAAATTCAAAATCGTCCATTGCCTCAATTACCCATCAAATGAGTTCTTTAGTTTTAAAACAATTTTTTTTTATTATATTATTAATTTCAATATATTTAATATAAAATAAGATTAAAAATAATATTTAATTGTTTTTCAATATGAAAATTTAATGCTTAAGTTGCATCAATGTGATAACACTAACCAAATGCTCCTGAAAATACACACTTTCTGTTTGTCTCTCGGGGATTTAATGGATCAACTTATTATTTAATCAAAAATCAATTTATTTATTTTTTAAAATTCAAATCAACGCTTTTTTTACTAATCCAAATCTACCCTTCTTCACGCGGAGTAAAGACCAGATCAAGCTGAATAAATATGCGTCTTTCGTTGTACAGTTGCAGCCTTTTAAAAAGTGTTTCATCATCTTCTACTTCTTCTTCTTCTTCATCTTCTACTTCTTCTCTGCAGCTACCACGTTCACCCTCCTCTTCTGGTTTTCTTCACTCTCTCTTCTCTCACTCTAAGCTCAAGCAAAAATTGAAATTGCAAAAGGATTTTTTTCACGGGACTCCATTTTCCCGGATCACAAAGCAATCCCCTAAAGTGCATCGTGACCCAGTTTGTTTGTTGGCTTCCGGATCACAGCTAAACGAAAACCCGGCAATTTTGAAGCAAGTTTGAGTTTTCTGATTTTTGAAAACCCGGGAATTTTTGAAGCAAGTTTGAGCTTTCTGATTTTTGCTTTTTTTTTTCGGAAAGAAAAAAAAATTCTCCCTGAACACCCACGCGAGATGCAAAGCATAAAAGGCTGCAAGATAATCTTTAAAAGCAGATGAAAAATGAACGCCATACAAAGTAAGAGATTTGCAAGAGAAGAATTGAAGTTGTTGGTGTGCAGAAAGTGGCGGCATAATTTCACAGGGGCCAAGAACATGGCTTTACAGGGGCGAAGAGATGGTTTAAAGTAATTAGGTTAATTTAGTTGACCCCGCAAACGACATTAAAGAGAAATATAAATTCACGTGAAAAACCAAAAAAACCCCTGCCACCCGAACAAAAGACCAGGCAACATCATGGGCAAAACCGGCAGCACACTGCCACAGTCCACAGTGCATTTACTCACAATGCACAGTGGCTCAAACAGGAAAACATCGACAGCGTTTATTGTTTAGTTAATATTCAAAAGTGATTGTAGGTCGTTAGAGCCCTCAAAATATATGCACCTAATGTTAAAAAACAAACTTGATCAGAAAAAAATTGAGAAGCCATCGACTTATTTTAGCAAAAGAAAATAAGTTGCCACACAGTGATGAAAATAACACCGCGTGAAACATTAGGCATTTTGTACAAAACAATTATCTAGAGGGATCACAATAAGAAAAATCATATATTAGAGGGACTAAATCCATCATTAACTGTTTTTTATTAGAGCACTTGATTGCATCGCCGAGAATCACCAATCAATTCGAGCGAAAATACCAACAAAAACCCATTGCATGGCCTTCCGTTTCACAGGAAAAAAATTAGAAAAGACAATGACAAAACGATAACAAAACAGAGGCCCTAACCCTATTCTTAGGGAGAAAGAATTCTAAACTTGATCAAGACCCAAGAACTCGTATGGATCTTTCAATGACGAATCTGTGTGAAAATTAAGTCGAGGGATATAATTATATTTTTATGGGCCAATTTGATTTAATCATCGGCCCTTTTAAAAGTATAATTATGTTTGGGAATTAATTTAGGGTCCAATTAAAGGATTTAATTAAGTGCAAGGACTTAATTATACTTTATTAAGTAGGTCAAATTAATTTTATTAAGGGCTTAATCGATGAAAAATCAAGGTCTGGAGCTTAATTTGGGTTCAATTGAGAAGTTGGGAATTTTCGGAGACTAAATTGAATTTTTCCAAGCCAATTATGCAAAATCAGGGGTCCAATTGGAAACAATTGAGAGTTTAATGGTCAATTGAGGGTCAAGTAGCATAAATTGGAAGTCAGGGACCAAAATAAAAAAGGCGCGCAAATTTAAGGCTAACATTGAATTTTTCATGGGGACGCAATCGCACAAAATTAAAAGTTTAAAACCAATTAGGGGTGCGATTGGACCAATTTAAAATTGAGGGACCAAATTGATTTTTTTTCCATCTCCTGCAATCATCACAGGCGTGACTGCACTGTTCACTCACCTAAACAGTGCAGGCACGCCACCTGCAATCTCAGGCGACAACCCTTCGCTGCACGCCATGGGCAGCCGAAGGGTCGCCTTCCTCTAGTATAAAATCTGCATGCAGAGACGAAGAAATGGGTGGGGGGGGGGGAAGAAAAGGAGAAAAAGAAACAGAGAAAAAACGAAGAAAACGAAGGAAGATTTACGTAAAACACATAGTATCTTCATCCCTCTCGGTGCAGCTTTCTCTCTCTCTCGGTCTCTGTTTTTCTCTCTCTAAAACCAGACCACCATCTCTCTCTTCTCCCTCTCGGCCAGCCAACTTGGGCCAGCATCCAACCGCCCATGTCCACTATCATCCTCCCGTCAACCCTAGAAGCTCGGTCACCTTCCCAGGCGACGGTAGCCGAGGCAGCAGCAGCTTCTGCAACGTGACCAGTCGTCGTTCCGACGCCCATTCAGGCCACCACAAGCCACCATTTCCGTCACCACCACGACTAGAAGAACCACCTCGACGTGCTCTACCCAAATGTGTTAACAGGTAAGCCATTCATCAAACTCTAAAATTCGGCATATCACTGTTCATCGTCCCTGTGTTTGCATGCGGGGAGTGAATTAATTCACTCCCCGCGTGGGCTTGGAAAAAAGACTTTGGGCCAAAAGCCCAGCCAAGGTGGGTCTGGGCTGCCAGTCACCTGGGCTAACAGCCCAGCCGGGAGAAGGTGGGCTGACAACCAACCCACCGAAAAAGAAAAAAGAAAAAAGAAAAAAGAAAGAAAAGATACAAAAAAATATAACATTTGCAAAAAATATTTTTATAAAAAAAATGTGTTGTTTTCTTGCATACGGCCGAATTCCAAGATTTTTTCCATCATATTTTTCATAAAAAAATATATTTTACATCTTCATCATATTTTAAAACAAAAATTGGATATCGTAACCGGTTTATGATTATCCGTTGGAATTTGGCCAAAATATCAAAAATAATTTTTTTTTGTTTTATCTATTAGGGTGTAAATTTACATTGTAAAGTACATCCATGGATAAAAAAAAAGTTTTTAAAGTACGGTGTAAATTTATATTGTAAAGTACATCCGTAGATAAAAAAAAGATTTTTTACTACGGTGTAAAATTACATTGTAAAGTACATCAGTAGATAAAAAAAAAAGTTTGTAGCTGCGGTGTAAATTTACATTGTAAAGTACACCCGCAGACACAAAAAAATAGTTTTTGAAAATGCAGTGTAAAATTTTTAACTTCTAAAAATAATCAAACAACAATGCAACTTACTTTAGGTAGGGTGCACTGGGGGTGATGCGTCTTCCCCTTGCACAACAAGTCTCCTTACCCTAGACTCTCGCAGACCAATAGGTTCCTAGTAACCTTAATACTAGGTGGCGACTCCTGATAATTATAGTCGTAAATTTTACGGCTATAAACAATCCCATTTTCACCGCGCACCGTTGTCTCTCCAGAGAAGGATGACAAGGCGCGAAGCGTGAAAAAACGCCGTCGCGACAGATGGCAACTCCACTAGGGACATTGTTGGACTGAGATTTGTTTTGTTTGATTGTTATTTCTCAATTTATTTTTGCACGTATTTTTGCCGCTTTAACATGCATTTTTACTGTTTTAGCATCTATTTCACTTGCAACTCATGCATAACATTGAGCTTGAATTATTGGCATCATGCATTTTAATTTCCAGAGTAAACCCAATTTTAAGTTAGGTTCAGATTCGTGAAACATCCAACTATGAACTGAGTGTTTACTTGATAATGGCAGTCATACTGTGCCCTAACCATTTCTTGAATTTAATTTGGGTTCAATTGAGAAGTTTGGAATTTTCGAAGACTGAATTGAACTTTTCCAAGCCAATTGTGCGAAATCAGGGGTCCAATTGAAGACAATTGAGAGTTTAATGGTCAATTGAGGGTCAAATAGCATAAGTTGTTTTCGTGCATACGGCCGGATTCCAAGATTTTTTTCCATCATATTTTTCAAAAAAAAAAAGATTTTGCATCTTCCTCATGTTTTAAAACAAAAATTGGATATCGTAACCGGTTTATGATTAACCGTTGGAATTTGGCCAAAATATCAAAAATAATTTTAAATATTTTATTTATTTATTAGGGTGTAAATTTACATTGTAAAGTACATCCATGGATAAAAAAAAGAGTTTTTAACTACGGTGTAAATTTACATTGTAAAGTACACCCGCAGATAAAAAAGATTTTACTACGGTGTAAAATTACATTGTAAAGTACATCCGTAGATAAAAAAAGATTTTTACTACGGTGTAAAATTACATTGTAAAGTACATCCGTAGATAAAAAAGGTTTGTAACTGCGGTGTAAAATTACAATGTAAAGTACACCCGCAGACAAAAAAAATGTTTTTTTGAAAATACAGTGCAAAATTTTTAACTTAGAAAAACAATCAAATAACAATGCAGTTTACCTTAGGTAGGGTTCAATAGGGGTGATACGTCTTTCCCTTGCACAACAAGTCTCCTTACCCTAGACTCTCGCAGACCAATAGGTTCCTAGTAACCTTAATACTAGGTGGCGACTCCTTAGAATTATAGTCGTAAATTTTACGGCTATTGAACATCTCCATTTTCACCGTGCGCCGTTGTCTCTCCAAAGAGGGATGGTGGGGCGCGAAGCGCGAAAAAACATCGTCGCGACATAAGAAGCAGCAATAAAAAACTAAAAGAGTTTTTTTTTGTTTTTGTTTTTATCTCAAATTAATTTAATTTCAGTATTCCTAAATACTTTTAGTGTAATAATATCAAGAGTACATCTTAAAAAATAAAATAAAAATTATTTTAAAATAAAAAAGACTTTTAACTAAAAATCTATAATAGCTACACATAGAAAAACGGGTGAAAAGGAACACAAGAATAACACAACAGTCACTATACATACATAAGAGAGAGTTATTTCACATCGCCAAAGCTTAACTTAATCTGTCATTTGACACAAGTTGCATTTAATGCAGAGATAAATAGCATTAAAAATTAAAAACCAAAATTAAGAGTATAAATACATGAATACGAATAAAAAAATTATCCTATTAGGACTAAATAAAGATAACATGGAGGAGAATCATTCTAGATGTCCAATGGATATTTTTTAAACGTTCTACGACGCCGCACATACCATCCAAAACGTGCATGAGCTCGAAAATTAAGGGTGCATGAGCTCAGAACTATTCATTTTATCGCGGTCAATTAATACATTTGAACATTCTTCATGCTAATTATTTAGTAGCCCTCTCAGTTTAGTGGCGCGATGGGCTGACACGCTAATGGTTTTAGGCCCCATGTTTTTTTTTGGCGGCCATGTGGCGTCATACGGTTATGAAAAATATACATCGGTGTCTCACCAGATGCGCCACCATGTCCTCTTCTCATGGTGGTGCGCGTGACGTCCCAAACTTGCTAGAGACATGACAGTGGTCGGTTGATATTTTTTTCCTTCTCTCGTTTCCAGACTAAATTACACGGAAGTCCACTTTGTTTAGGTGTTTTCATTTCAATCCCTGATCTTTTGATTGTTTAGTATGGTCCTTATTTATGTGATATAAGTTTTGATTTATTTTACTTTTTTCCTTCAATTGAAATTGATTATATATTTCAGTTTTATTTCGGTACTTATTCTTTTAATTTTTAGATTGATTTTAAATCCCTTAATATTTTTGAGAGGTTAGGATTTCTTTCAATTTTATCCTTTGATTAAAATTAATCATATATTTTGTTTTCATTTTGGTCCTTATACTTTGAATTTTTGATTTTTTTTAATTCTTTTATTTTTCTTTATATATATCTCTCAAATAGTCCATATTTTTGTCGATGTTTACATGTATATAGTCTTAGTTTTTGCTTTTAATTTTTATTATTTTCTATTTTTCTGAGGCTATATGTTTTTTTTTAATGTAGTCAAATTTTTATGTGTTTGTGATCATTTGAAATTATTTTTCCCTCTATTCTTTTTTTTCTATTCTTCAAGTCAAATGATTTTTTAAGCTAATAACATTTTTTTGTCATTTATTCTAAAAAATGACTTTTGCACCTTTTTTATGTAAGATATTTTATATCAAATATCACAGATTAAAATACGAAGTCACACGTAGACAAATCGAGTGGAAAAAATGGGCCAAATTATCTACAATGAAAAAATACACGAGTGACTTGCCATGCCCTTTGTTAAATATTCTTAGATTAATTTAATTTCAATGTTCTAAAATACTTTTAAAATAATAATATGAAAATAAATCTTAAAAAATAAATAAAAAAATTGAATTTGTTTTTATAATAATAATGACTGTGCCAATGATAGTATTATCAATAATAATTAGAATATTAATTATTTACAATAATGGTTATAATAAGAGTTATAATAATTGTGATAATTTAACAATCATGATAATAACAATCAAAATAATTCATGAGTCGAAGTTGTTTTTGTTAAAAATTGACTTTTACGGCTCTTTTATGTATGATACTTCAAATCTAATATCACATAAACAGAAAATATACAAAGCCACACGTAGACAAAATAGGTGGAAAAATTAGAATAAATTATCTACAATGAAAAAATATGAGTCACTTGCCCTGCGCTTCGTCGCAACCAGAACCAAATTTTTAACATGTATAAAAAAAAGTTAATGGTCCTATATTTTTTATGATGCTATACTTCTAAGCGAAATCTCAAATTCATTTAATCTCAGTGTTCTGATATACTTTTAATATAATAATATGAAAAAAAATCCTAAAAAATTAAAAAATAATTTAATGTCTTTTTAAATAAAAAATCACTTTAAACTAAAAATATATCAAGACACACATAGATAAAAAAAATGCAAAAAAAACAAAGATAACAAATCACTAACAATAGAAGATTCACTATACATGCATAAAAGATAGTTTCACTCTCATTTCATGCCACCAAAGCTAAACTTATTCTGCTTTTAACACAAGCTGTATTCAATACAAAAATAAATTACAATAAAAATTAAAAAGTTAAGACTAAGAATATAGATGCATTAATACAAATAAAAATTAAGAATTATCCCAGAAGGACTTAAAAAATAAAAGGATCGAAACTAAACCAAAAAATTAAAAATTAAAAACCAAAATACAAAAAAAAATTAAATATATTGAAACAAGGTAAAAAATATTTCTCACTACGACAAAGCGCAGGCCAACGACTCCTCTAATATAAAAGAAAATAAAGTCAAATGTTAAGGGATGAAATTGAAAAAATAACAATAGAAAAAAGTATAAAAAAAAACAAATAACAAACAAAAGAATGAGGACCAAATTTGATATATATCAATTGCGTACAATGTCAATGGATAAAATTGAAAAAAAAAATCAGATTCAATACAATCAAATGACAATATGCTTGGATTGCTAACCTAGAATGTTGAGTTCAACTATTAGAAAACATTGGCACCAATGTGGGTGCGCAAACAATTTTTTATTAATATTATAATTTAGTTAAAGACTTAAATACCCCTAAATCAACTTGCCAATTACCAAAAAACTTATATGATAGTAACTTTAAGAAGATTTAATTTTAAGGGTAATCTGGGTATCTTATCATGTAATGTTGACAGGTATGAAAGCCCCTCACATTAAAATTGAATTAATTTAGCTTTTAATGGTAGTTTAGTTATTTTATTCTCTAATGAAAAAGTCAAATGATCTAGATACCCTTATGAACTTTGAATTGACAACTTGATCCTATCACAAGGAACATTTACCTTCACACCAAGTTACAAAATTTGTGTTGGCAAGGGCAAAAAATAGTAATTTGACTCTACAAATTCACAACCAAATATGAGAGGGTCCAAAATAAATGTCTAAGTAGTTTTAGTTTTTTTTTTTAATACTACACATCATTCAAACATAGGTTAGGTCAGGTTTTAAAAGAACACCATAATATATATATATATATATATAAATACTAAACATACAACTCTAAAAATAGGGATGTGCTAGTTATTTGACTCGCGGTTCGCCACAAGTTAGATCAATTATTTTGGAAAAAAAACACATTAATACACAAGCTTTTCAAAAGCAATTGTTAAACAAATCCTAATTATAAATTAAAAAGCATATGCATTTAATAAAATAAATCGAGAGTCATTTATGCCAAATATTGAAAAAATAAATGTTGATGTGCCATTCAACTTCCCAAGCTGGAAGTCAATTTGTTTTCTAACTCTAATTAATGAATGTGCAAGTGTTATTTACATATTTCTTGATATGTCATAAAACATATAATAAAATATATTCAAGATTTTTAACGTAGTAGAAAAAAGGACAATATTGCAATTGCTATAGTGAAGTACTAAATAAAAATATTATAAAAAAATAAAGATAAGAAAACAAATGGTGATAAATAGCCCAAGTATAGAGAGAGAAAAAACATATTTTCTAAGAAAAAGAATTATAAAAATATAAAGGAGAGGGGGGAGCAATAAAATCTCAGCAAACCTCCAAAACTTCATCTAATCTCTAAAACTTTAACATGTGAAACCATGAACTTAAAAGCTTAACTCTCCACATATATAATTTTAAAGGATAAAACAATTGACAAAATATTAACAAAAAAATCAAACAAAAAAAGAGTAATGATAAAATTTAATTAAAAAAAAGGGTGAAAATTGAAAAACAAAAGTCAAATAAAATAAATAGAAATTAAGATAAATAGAACCAAACTTAAAAGATCACAAAATCATAAGGGGTTGAATTTTTTTTTGTCTTGACCCGATTCCCAGATCCATGACCGACCCATAGATTTGGTCCTCTAGGATTGTTCCATACCTATGTGAACCCAAACTTAAATATGAACTTATCTTATAAATAAATTAATCATATTTCAACACAATGTTAACAAAAAATTAACCTTATAATATAATTTTGATTGTTTTAATAGAGTTATATATATACTGTTATAATTATATTACACTAACTAGACATATGGAAAAAACATCGATTAAAACCATAATAGCAGATTCTAGAAGTACAATAAAAATAACTTGCTAATAAGGTACAAGCCTGAAATGATAATTAATGAGAGGGTGGGTTCAACAACTAAATGAGTAGATAACATACAATAAACATTTACAAGATAATATAACAATGAAAAATATATCACCGAATACGACTTTAAGTTCTTATAAATACGTTTCTCAAATAGGTCATAACAAGAATGTTAAAAGGTAAAGCTTGTCAGAAAATCAAAATGCAATGATCATGAGGCTCTGTACTATGGGATGGTCAGTCCACATAGGTTGGTGACTCCTCCGACCAACTAGGATTTCAAATACGATGTGCATAAAGACTAAGACTACCTTGTTAGCATGAGTATTTTGACTAGCATACCGTAGGTTTATATCATAATCAAATAAAGATATTCATATCTAAACGCTCAACTGATGACATTAATCAAATGAGGAGCTATCAATTCACAAGTATATATTGCCTCATTTTAAGAATGTGGACTCAACAATTAATTATGCTTAATTGTAACAAAAATGGTAATCAACATATATATTATCAATAAGCACAATCCAATTCATATTAGCAATTCAAATATTTATAATATTTCTCATGCATATTAAAAATTATCCACTCACCTATCTCAAAAGCGAACACAATACATAAGCACATACCAAAGGAAATCATATTGACGTCCCATATGTAGAATATTAGGATTATTTGAATATGAAATGAGACATACTAAAAATTGACTAAAAAGAAGTAAAATATTTTTAATAAATCTATTCAATAGTTTAACTCGTAATCCTATATGTTTGAATCAAACTATCAATTTTCCTCAAAACCTAAAAATTTAATGGTTTCTCTCGAAATATAATTCATAATAAATAATTTATTAAATTGATAATAATTAACCAAATAAGCCTCAATTATTCACCAATCCCATATGAAAAACTAATATTTCATTTAGTGACCATTTTGAAAATTTCTTAGATTTTTTATGGGTCAAATTGTAATTTTATCAAATTAAAGGACTAAATTGGAAACATCATAAATTCATAACTATACTGAAAAGTTTGCCCATAATTCACCCTAATTTTTTTCCATAATTTCGAATTTCACTCCAGGGGCCAAACTCTGATTTTTCCAAAGTTCGAGGACGAAACTGTAATTTTCACCAAATGAGGGACCAAACTAAAATTCCATCATCTTCAACCGCCAACCTACTATCCAGATTTCCAACAAAGGTTTTTCATAAATTCGAAATGTTGTTTTACACCTAACACGTCAATTAGCCTCAATATCATCTCCAATCCAATCAATTAAACCATTACCAAATTAATCCTTAACATCCCAATAAATGCATCAATGAAACCCAAAACAAAATCTTCAAACCTTAATCATCAATAAAAAAATTTAGGGCTTGTTAGGTTTGCTTAGTATTGGTGGTGCGACGACAAACTCCGAACTTGAATTGACAAAGAAACGATGTGTTTGTCTAGGCCATCTCATTCTATAAAAAACAAACAAATGCATCCACCATACTTAGTAAGAGTTATACAAATCTAATGTGCCTAGACTTTAAAACCATTTATGTCTGTAAGAGAAATGTAAAAGTAAGAAGCAAAAATGTTTGGAACAATGATAGGAAACACAAATATAGTCAAGGATCAACCACATGGCATGTCAACCCATGCATCAGTATAAAGCAAAAGTACACGCTGCTGCTGAAGCAATTAATCATCAATACACGAATAGTATGATCAATCTAACACAAACAACTGCTATTAGAAAGATAAGAAGTATGCTTACATAGTGAAACTGTCAAATGCGTGCAAAACTGAAAGGGAAAAGCTATTCAATAATTAACATTGAACCTCTGGTGTACAAATGAAAAGATATCGGAAAGAAACATACATTATGAAAAGAAAAAAAAATAGACGCAAATTAAACAACCTAATAAGCTACTAACAGAGCAGCAACACTAGGAACCCAAGGCTAGGAAATAAATTTGGCAAGAAGAAAATGGCAGAATTAGAAAACCTAAAAAGGGAATTCAATGAGATGAAAATTGAGAGTGTAATTGAGATTGTTTTTTCAAGTATTTTTTTGTTTGGAAATGCATTAAAATTTTTAAAAATCATTTTTTACATTAGTGTATCAAAACAGTCCAAAATAATAATAATAATTTGAAGCTTTGAAGCAAATAAAGAATTCAAAATTTTTCAGAAACACGGTTCAACTACACTCCAAAACACATCCTAATAAGATGAGGATCAGTTAGGCTTATAAACATATTTGATGGGGGGGAAACAACGATTGTTAGGAGCTATGTACAGATTTCTGGAAATGCAGAGTACATGCTAAAATAACTAGGAAACACAACGACAATAAATAACTTAGTTAATTTCATATAATTTGACAACAAACATAAAATGAAACCAACGTAAGGAACCCAATAAAGGTAAAAAGAAAGAAATTGCAACGTATTGATTGTATCTCTCTCAATCTCGCCTTGTACCTCTAAGTTTACACATCTAACATAGAAGCCTTTAACCATTAGATGATAGAGAACAAATTACCCCTCACCTGTCTCAAAAGCGAATAAAATTCAAAAGCAGATTCCGAATGAAATCCTATTGACGTCCAGCGGGTTGAATATCGTGATTATCTAAATATGAAATGAGACATAATCAAAATTGACTAAAGAGAAGAAAAATAATATAATAAATTTATCCAAGAGTCTAGGTCATAATCCTACATGTTTGAATCAAACTATCCATTTTTATCAAAACCTAAAATTTAACGGTTTCTCCTGAAATATAATTCAAAATAAATAATTCATAAAATTTCACTACAAGGACTAAACTATAATTTTCACAAAATGAGGGATCCAATTGAAATTTCATCATCTTTAACTGCAACCTACTTTCTGAATTCCAACCAAGGTTTTTCATAATTTCCAAATATTGTTTCACACCTAATACATCAATTAGCCTCAAAATCATATACAATCTAATCAATTAAACCATTACTAAACACAATAAATCCTTCACACCTCAATCAATTCATCAATTAAACCTTTTTTTTCTTCCAAACCCTAACCATCAATAAAATCAAAATCTTAACTAGTAACAACATTTATACATACTAAAACATAAACATTATCTTAATAACTTATTTCTTCTACTTCTTTTCTCCTTCCCTCTTTTCTCTTATTCTTCTTCTCCTTTCTTTCTCTCCTCCCATTTCTCTCTCTTAAATTTCATACCTCTCTCTCTGTATTTTATTTTTTTATATTTACAAATTTTATACAATTATTATAATACTCTTCATTCATTTATACCTAATTCTAAGCCACCTATGACATTGTTGCCTTTTCCTTTTTAATTTTTTAAAACACTACAAAAAATATTTACATATTATAAATTATAGAGGGTGAAATAAAAACTAGATTTGTAGAGGCCTAACCCAATAAAAGGAAAATCATAAAAAAATAAAAAAAACTAAAGAAAATAATGAAAAAGATATAAGAAAACACCATCCTAAAAAAAAGAAAAAAAGCAAAGCAAACTAGTCTAATCTCTAAAATTTGTTAGTCATGAAATTCTTGACCTGACCTCAATTAATAAATTTAACTTTCCATAAATTTAATTTTAGGGAATAAAATCATGGAAGTTATTGATAAAAACACTTGCAAACACAAAAATAAGCAACAAAAACAATTGAGATAAAATTTGACAAAAGATAAAAACAATGTAGCTAGACTATTAGATATTTAAAGTCTACACCTTGCAAAGGAATTATACAAAAACATGAGAATTTGAAATTTGAATGTTATACAAATACAGGTTATGCTATTGCTTTAACTTATAAAAGGTCAGCTTCATGTTATTGTACCCTACTAGGAGGAAAACTTCTGACATGGAGAAAAAAGAAGCATAATGTTGTGTTTAGGGCAATGGCCCTGAAGATTTAGGATCAAGTGGGATGCACCAATGACGTTGTACTATGACAATAGATTTGTGTTAAGGTATCTCACAATCCACTGCAACATGGTAGAACTAAGCAAGTGGAAATGGACATGCATTTTATATAAAAAAAAGTAAAAGTGGATTGATATGCACTCCATATGTTCCTATTAGTCGAGAACTTAAATGAGAAATAATAAAGAAAACAATATAAAGAAATACATTGGTTCAATTAAGTTGTGTCAAGAGTGTTCTTAAATTATATAAGACCATATTTTCCTAAAGGGCATTTTAATATTTATTTTCAAAATTATAATGGTAAGAAAATGCAAAAGATAGAAGTTCAAAATCAAAATGATCTTATATTATTATTTACAAATCATACAAGGCAAGTAAACAAAATAGAAAGAAAACAAAGTTGTGAAAGTTGTCAAAAACATTATGCATAAAGCACTTCCACAACACTCATGCTCTATTATGTTAGTATTAAAGAGCATATTCAAAACACGATTGCATTATCTTATGTTTGGAACTGTAAACCTTCTTAGTTGAGGTGTAGAGAGTACCATATCCAACAATCCACTCATAAATGAACCATTTATCAGCCTTGTTTCTCACCCAAATAAGTCAGATCTTCATCCATACAATGTATTCATAGCTTGTTTGTCTATGAATGCCACAATCAACAATCATTATGTTTGCCTAGTCTATTTCCCCATCATCATAACCCATCAATGAGGAAATAAAGATAAACAAAGTCAGTCTTGCATATATTTTAAAAGACCTTGGAAGACTCAAGGCTCCTGTACCCATTCAGTTTCTTAAAAAAGCTATTCAAATGCATCTAATGCTTAACTAGAGATAGAGAAACTAAATGGGTTGAAAATGCAACCACAATAATTAGCAAGGAGGTGTGGGAGCTAACGTTTGTGTAAGAAAAAAATTATAGTGGTAGTGTTAAGTGCTAAAAGAGTCATCCAGCCACCCATGAAGGTTGTATTTAAACTACTCTCAATGCAGATGCTATGATATAAATGGCCACATGCAAAGAGGTTGCTAATGGATGAGAGGAAAAATAAAAGGCACATTTAAAGAAATGATAAGAATTTTAAAAAGTTAATGGGTTGTGTACCTTACTGAAGAAAGCAACACAAAAGTACCTGTTTTTATTTTGTTCAAACAGTTGTAGGGGCGGGACAAAAGGAAGCTATTCAATCAAACAATCAAACTTGCCAATGCAATGAAAATGTGCCTCTTTTTTTATAAGAGGTTGTTTATCAAGTGGAGATAAAAAAAACTTGCAAACATAAAAATAAGCAATAAAAAGAGAACCAAAATCCTGAAAATTGAATTGCTGATTATATTTTAAGAAGTTCACAGCATCGAAACACTAATCTTTAATTACAACGAAAAAAAGAGAAGAGCAACGAGATAAATGAATACCGTTTGGTAGACGTTCAGCGAGAGAAGGGGGGCAGGTTGTATTGTTGCTGGCATTATTCGACTAGAGCCTGCCCGTATTCTTGGAACAGAATTTCCCATGAAGGATCTGAAACATAACCTGGGGCAAACTTCCATACAAACAGTAACGAAAGAAAGAAAGGAGAAGAAGACAGGGAGAAGAAGAAGAGAGAAGTGATTTTTAGTAGAAAAAATCGAAGTAATATTTCTTATATGTAGAACGGTCGGGTGATGTTTTTTTACATGTATAACGGCTCGGGTGTGCAAGTGGGCCCATATTTGCCGGGCCTTTAAAGTTTTCCGCCAAAAAAAAACAACCCCCTCAATCTTATTTATTCTCCAGGTAGGCACGCGCTGTAACTCTTCGTGTAATCGAAGCACCTTTATTTGTTTTTGGATGACGATTCCCAAAAAAACTTTGTTAATAATAAAAAAAAACTTATCCGACTAGTTTTCACCTTGTGAAGAAGAGGTATTGTGACTACTTGGAACATATTATTATCAAATACTCTAAAAGAGATCAGACCAACCACTGTAGCGCCAGACTCATGCGCACCGTGGACTCGCAATTTTTCGTCCATGCGTCACGCGAGTTCGTCCACTTTTTTTTTTGTTTTTTCGTGATGTGAACAGTGCTTTAATGGTTTTGCCCCCGATAATAGGACAAAAAACAGTTCCGGCTGAGGGTCACAGATGTAATTGCACGTGTATGGACCGGTCCGATTCGGTCCGGTCCGCCGTAATTTTTTTTTAATATTTTTTAAAATGGCTAAATACGGATATAGCCTCTAATAAGACAAATTGATGAATTAGGAACAGGGCTATCCCGATAATTGACCATACTTTTTTATTTTTTTTCGAAATACTGTCGGCGCGTGCGGGACAGGCGACCGATAGTATTCCGCCGCACGCCTTGTTCAGGGGGGCGTGTGACAGATGATAGGGTTGCCGGAAATGGGCTTCCGGCATCGCATTGGGTGTGCCTTTGCTTGGTCTTCCTCCCGGTGCGGCGTGTTTTGTCACACGGTGGACGTTGAAGCGGTGGTGGCCGGTTAAAGGCGGTTGCATGGTTTCTCTCTCCCCGCACGTAAAAGTGCGTAAGAGGCCCCCGACTTTGGTGCAGCTTTCACTTCATTCACTTGACTTTTAATTTTGTGTATGGTCCCGATTTCTGTTATATAAGTTTTGATTTCATTTGATTGGGTCCTTCAATTGCAATTAATTAAATGTTCATTATTCACTTCGGTCCTGCTTTTAATTTCCGGATTGGGTGTAAAAAGCTTAATATATTCGGTACAAAAGTTTCAATTTGTGCAACTTTATCCTTTGATTGAAAATGATAATAAATGTGATTTTCATTTCAGCCCTTAAACTTTTAATTTTTGATTTTGTTTGAAACATAACCTTGCCGTACTTTGTGTACAATTATTTAAGTGTTTGTCTCAAACTATATAATGATTTGATAAGCTTACAAACATTTTATGTTTTATATTAATAAAAAACTATAGAATGATCTCCAGAAAATAAAACATTAAATACACATTCGCAAAGAAAAGAAAATTCTTTTTTTTTGTAATCAATAAGATTCCACCTATATTTCTATCAAAAATTTCAACAGGATCTCCCTTATATTGGCGGATCCAAAGTTATCAGCATATGACATACTTTCAAAGAAAAGTATGATAAAACTGTCTGGGTCTACATCTCCATAAATTATCATTCTCGTCACATCCACAATAAATAAAATAAACATAATATACATTTAACATCAATTGTCAATTAGCACATTAAATAAGATATCATAAATTCAAGAATTTAAATCCTTACATTCCAATCCTTTTTAAAGAGTAGCATTAATACATGTTAAGTTTATCAACACTCAAATGACACAAAATACTCAGAATGGACCTCCTAGAGCTAGATACAAAAACATACAACCAACATATTGTACTCCTAACGTGCATATATTTGACCTGAAAGGAAATACAAAATAATTCCATATAAAAATTAAATAAATATAATAGTACCCAATGTATGTGTGGAGGTGCGACAATTCCTTTTTCGAAATCTTAACATAAACTAATGTATGATTTGCACTGTATCACAATCTTTTATCCGAGATTCTAGCATACTCTCAACACATGTTAGCTTGTGCATAGTGATCCCCTTAATCCACGATCCTAGCATACACTAAATGTATGTAACTAATTTTTGGCGATCCCTTTATCTGGGATCTTAACATTCACTAAATTTATGTTAGTCATTGCCAAATTGGCGGTTGTGCCACAAGTTGACATAGACTTCTTTTATATCCACACCTTAAATATTTTTGCTACAAAATCTCATCGTTTGAAACTTCCACTAAAAGCATAAAGCATAAGTCACACATCAAAATTATGGAAATTAAATCTGTTAATGTAGGCACAAATCACCTTTTGTCTGTTGCACCACACTCATGGTCTCCTATTATTGCAGTTGGACCACACTCGTGGTCTCTCCTGCAATTACAGGAAATTCTCATAAATCATTTTCATCCAACAATATACTTATTAATAACAACACCAAAACAATCCAATCAGCCTTTAAATTCTTTATTCTTTCATTAGTATTTTTATAACATCTGCCAATCAAAATATCATTATAAACACCCATTTTTCTACATAGCTTTTTTCTTTTCCTATAACGCGTTTAACTTCATCGCTTTGAGACCTCCAACTTCTCTTTTTTTCTTTAATTTGCCAGCAGAGGTCGTATTTCGACCACTGCCCATATTATTCACTATAACGGGAGTTATAGAACTCTGTTTTGTACGAAATAGATATCGATAGAAAGCTAAAACACAAAGTTACAACTCTTATGAAGGGAGGAAAACTCAGTTCTTCCCACACTAGAGTTCTAACATTCAGAATTATATGAAATTAGTTTCATTTGATGATAAGCAACCAAAACTACAATTCCTAATTCCCTCATTTTCCCACTAAGATTCTCTCTCAAAATCAGTAGACTAATCGGCCTAATGTGTTGACTGATGCTTAATATCATCTTCCCTATTCTTATACATATTTATGCCACTCAGGCATGTACGTATACATACATGCACAAAGCACAAGAGCTAGAACATCTAATGGACACATCTAACACCGTTAGAGCAAATATTATATACTTGAGAAAGAAATAGATCCCAAGGAGTTACATATAACCTCTCGTTAAATATAGATGTGATGTCATCTATTTTGATTTCAAGAACCTTCTAGCTATAACCTGCAAATCAGTAGAAATGTAAGTGACCCTACCATCCACTAAAAGAGTGAGGAAAGAAGCAGACTTTGATAAGAGAGTGTGGACTTCTAATCTAAAAACATAACATGCATTGCCATCGTTGGAGTGCCAAATAATACATGTGCTAATATAGGGTATAAAACCTGGACCTAAACTATTAATACTATATATTATTAACTTGTGGAAAGATGCCAACAAAATAAAACAATAGTTAAAAGGTATCATCATGGTAGAAACATAAGAAAATTAAAGGAAGCGAAGGCAACAAACAGAAGATTATTTAGCATAGATTCAAATTTCACACATCCTTACTATTTCAAGATAATGATTCAACTTAACTGCTTCATGAAAGTTGCTATATATGGACACTAATCTCTCAATTCTCACTTTGATTAAACCAACCAAAGTTTTACAGAAAAAAACAGCTCTGTCTTTTTGTTTTTTTTATTACGTTTCATTTTTTATTTTATTTTATTTCTTTCTTTTTTTGTTTCTTTCTTTTTGTTTTTTTTTTCTTTTTTTTTTCTAATTTTTTTTACTGGTTATATTTTTTTTTGTACTTATATTTAATTTCATTTGTTTTTTATAATCAAGGTGTTTGGGCTAACTTAAATACACCACAATTAATCATCGGATCTAATTTTTTTTATAGTTTTTTTTTTCATTTTTTTCTGTTTTTTTTTTCTGTTTATATTTTTTTTCCATGAAATATTTTTTTTGCTGGTTATACCTTTTTTTTCTTTTTCCACTTATATATATTTTTTTGTTTTTTATGATCGGAGTGTCCGGACTAGCTTAAGCGCACCATAATTAATCCCCGGGTCCAATTTTTTTTTCATAACCAGGGTGTCCAGACCAGCTTATGCGTACCACGACTAATCCTCGACCTATTTTTTTTTGCTAAAGTGTTTTCCCGCTGATACTTTTTTTTTTCTTTTTTTTTTCTTATACTTTTGTTTTGTTCACTTATATATTTTTTCTTACAACCGGGGTTTACAGGCCAGATTAAGTACACCACAACTAATTTCCGGAATAAATTTGTTTTCAAAACAATATGAATTGCTACAGTGCTTTCACGCTTATTTTTTTTCTTTAACTTATATATTTTTTTATAACAATGGTCTCTGAGCCAGCTTAAACTTTTTTATTATTATTTTTTACTTATATATTCTTTTTATAACCAGGATCTATGGGTCACCTTAAGCGCATCACGACTAATCCCCGGACCAAATTGTTTTTTGATAATCAGGGTGTTCAGGCCAGCTTGTGCGCATCACGACTAATCCCTGTACCAATTTATTATTTTTTTTAATTTTTGTTCCTTATACTTTTTTTTGTTCACTTATATATTTTTTTCCTTATGCCCAGACCAAAAAAAAATTTATAACTGGGGTCTTCGGGTCAGCTTAAGCACACCACGACTAATTTCTGGACCGATTTAAAAAAAAAAACAATATGGATTGTAAATAGTGTGTAGACAGCATTGTAGCTCCCCACACATAGCATTGTTGATTGCAACAATACTTTTCCCGCTACAATGTTTTTTTGCCTGTTTTTTGCTTCTTCTTTTTTTGCCTTTTTTTTCCTTATTATGTTTCATTTTTATTTATTTTTCTTATTATATTTTTTTTCATTTTTTTCCCCAAAACATTTTTTTTGCCTGTTATACTTTTTTATATTTTTTTTTCTTTTTCCACTTATATTTATTTTTTTGTTTTTTGTTTTTTTTTATAATTAGGGTGTCCAGGCTAGCTTAAGAGCATCACGATTAATCCTCAGATCTAATTTTTTTGTTGACCAGGGTGTCCCTACCAACTTATGCATACCACGACAATCCCTAGGCTCACTTTTTTTTTTCTAAAGTGCTTTCTCGCTAATATATTTTTTTTCTTTTTTTTTTCTTATACTTTTGTTTTGTTCACTTATATATTTTTTTTATAACCGAGGTCTTCAGGTCAGCTTAAGCACACAACGACTAATTCCTGAATCGAATTTTTTTAAAAACAATATGGATTGCTACAGTTCTTTCACACTTATACTTTTTTTTTTGTTTTTTTTTTCACTTATATTTTTTTTCTATAACCAGGATCTCCAGGCAAGCTTAAGTGCACCACCGCCACTCCCCGGACCAAATTTGTTTTTTGATAATCAGGGTGTCCAGGCCAGCTTGGACGCACCACGACTAATCCCCGGACCAATTTATTATTTTTTTCCTTATACTTTTTTATGTTCACTTATATTTTTTTTTGTGACCGGGGTCTCCGATCCAGCTTAAGAGCACCATGACTAATTCCCGGACTGATTTTTTTTTAAAAAAAAATATGGATTGCTACAATGCTTTCATGCTTATACTTTTTTTTTCCACTTATATTTTTTTTTTATAACCGGTGTCTCTGGGCCAACTTAAGCTTCTTTTTTTTCACTTATATATTTTTTTATAACCGGGGTTTCTAGGTGAACTTAAGCGTACCATGACTAATCCTTGGACCCTTTTTTTATAATCAGGGTGTCCGAGTCAACTGATGCGCACCACGAGTTGTATAAGTACGTATATACCCCCTATAAGACAAAATCCAAGAGTTGGTTATAGGGGTGTATTGGTAATTTATCAATTTTTAATTATATTTTCTGTCGGGTGTTGTGGGCACGACATCAATTTTAGAGCTCATGCACATTTCAGATGACGCGTGCTACGTCGTAGAACTTTTTAAAATGTATATTAGTTTTTTATATATTTATTTTATTGTGCAAAATGTGTTTAAAATAATGTCATGGTATCAAAGGTATTTTTAATTTTTTTCATTTCTGTGCATAGTACAATAATCATAATACCTTCAAATAAGACAAAAACAAAGAATTGTTAGTGGGGTGTCTCAGTAATTTTACTTTTTTAGAAACCAAACTAAAAAATAAAAAAATAAAAACTAAAATACAAAATAAAAAACTTATATGTATTAAAACTAGACAAAAAAAAAAATTAATCCCAGCGGCGAAGCGTGGGTTTATGGCTCGTTACCTAATATCTAACTGGCGTGGACGTTTCATTGTGCACACAGACACAGTGCACTGTGGATTGCAATAGTAGGTATTTTTTTTGGCTTTTTTTGCTTTTTGTTTTTTGCTTACGTTTTTTTTCTCTTTTTTCTGCTTTTTTTTTGTTTTTATTTTATGATTACGCTCCTCTTTTTTTTTGTTTCGTCTTTTTTTTTTTTTTTTGCTTTTTTTTTCCTAATTATTCTTTTTTTCTTTTTTTCCTCCGTTTTTTGCTTCTTCTTTTTTTGCCTTTTTTTTGTATTTTTTCTTGATTATATTTTTTTCCATTTTTTTTCTTATTATATATTTTTTTTTCTACTTATATATTTTTTTTGGTTTTGTTTTTTTAATAATCGGGGTGTCCGAGCTCGCTTAAATGCACCACGATTAATCTCCATATCCAAATTTTTTTTGATAACCCGTGGTGTCCGAGCCAACTTATGCATACCACGACAATCCCTCGACCCACATTTTTTTTCTAAAATGCTTTCCCTGTCTGGTACATTTTTTTTCTTTTTTTATATTTTTTTTAATCACTTATACATTTTTTTTTATAACCGGATCTCCGACCAGCTTAAGCACACCACGACTAAT
The DNA here is from genome assembly GCA_029204005.1 of Salix udensis. NCBI lineage: Eukaryota > Viridiplantae > Streptophyta > Magnoliopsida > Malpighiales > Salicaceae > Salix > Salix udensis. Next base: position 5,075,215 of record CM055025.1, read on the forward strand.
TCTTGGGCCTAATTTTTTAAAAAACAATATGGATTGCTACAGTGCTTTCACGCTTATACTTTTTTTTTCTTTCGCTTATATATTTTTTTTGTAACCATGGTCTCTCAGCCCAGCCTTAAGTTCTTTTTTTTCACTTATATTTTTTTTTATAACCACGATCTCCAGGGCCCGCTCAAGTGCACCACCACTACTCTTCGGACCAAATCTGTTTTTTTGATAATCGGGGTGTTTAGGCCGCGTGGACACACCATGACTAATCTCGAACCACTTTATTATTATTTTTTTATTTTTTTTTCCTTATATGTTTTTTTTGTTCACTTTTATTTTTATTTGTTCATTGGATTAAATGGTTTTTATAATTTTATTATTTGCGCAATAATAATGATAATTTTAGTGATTATTTTTTTTTTATAAAAATCTATTGATTTTTTTAAAAGATTTTCCTGAAATTTTAATTTATATCGGTGATCATTTTAAAAGTAATATTACTCTATTTTTCCCTTTATTCTTTTTTTATTTTATTTTCTGTTTTTTTATTTGTTCTTTAGATTATATGATTGTTATGATTTTATTATTTATGCAATAATAATGATAATTTTAGTTATTGTTTTTTTATAAAAATGTTTTGCCTGTTTTTTTAATGGAAATTTAATTATTTTAATTTTTTTGGCAGTAATGTTAGTAATAATTTTAGCTTTAATAGCAATGATAATGGCAATAACGTCAGGATGAATTTTTAATATATGTTTTCATCTTTTTGTTGATAGAAAATTAATAACTTATATTTTTTATTTGATTATTGTAGGTATTTTCACAATTTATATTTTATTTTTGTTTGATTTAAATTGAATTATAAAATGAACGAATCTTAATACAGTGAACTTAATAATTCAGATATCCGAGTTTTCTTGCTTTTTTAATGATGATGATAAATTTCTGCTGGTTATTTCGTTTGAAACTACTAAACAGATAAATTTATATCAATTTTAAATTCATATATTTTATAGAAAACTTGCACTGGACATGAATTCTGCACAGATTTATTATTTTAGCTAAATTTATATTATAATAAAAATACACACAATTAATATTTTTTACATTGACAAAAATATTGTGCAGGCCGCGACGAAACGCGGGGCCATTGTCTAGTTCAATACTAAAAATACTGGTAACAAAGGGTAAAAATTATTAGAAAGTATACTATGATTATTTTATGTTGGTTTTCCTTTTCTTCCCTTTTTTGTTTTTCATTTAGTGACAGATTTTCATGAAAATACTTTTTAACTTACATTTTTTACTAATGAAAATACTTTTTATTTAGAGAATAAATGGAAAAAATACTTAAAAAATGTGTTTCCATAAAAAATAAAATTCCTCGATATCGGCCTTTTTTATTTTGGTTTTTAATTGTTCTTTATACCTTATTATTTTTAACAATTAAAAAGTTTAATGCAATTAATTGAAAAGTATCCGCATTAAACTGTTTCCCGGAACTAACTGCATTTAATTACGTGAATAATAAAAATGTTTCACATGTTTATATATATATATATATATCACAAATACAAAGACGGGAAAGAAAATAAAACCTATGACCCACAAAAAATATAAAAATATCTTTATATAAAATTGTCCTATTTTTCTTACGAGCCTGAATTGGAATCTATACTCCCAGTGTCTTTAGAGCAAGCGTAACAAACGGGCTGCATTTCTTATATATAATTAAAATTATGCATCTTGTGCCACAGAGAGCAACGTGTTGTTTTTGTTTTTGTTTTTGTTTGAAGAAGAGATTACATATGATGGCAAAGAGTATTTCGAAAATTATAATTGAAGTTTGAATTAGATTGGGAAAAATCTACAGGAAATTAATTTATTATCAAAAAAAGATATACTAGAATTCATTTCTATTTTTTTCATTTACTTATTATATAGTTTGTTCACATTTTTTGGCTCCTCTCCTCCACCAATCCTTATGGGAGGAACAAGCTGAGGGTCACCTGTCAAGACTCGCATTAACAAGCAGACTTGAAAGGTCTGGCGGACTCGAGGTCAGCTGGAACCTTTTCAAACCAGCAACTGCAATTTTCCCTTTTGAGGCACGCACTCAAGAAATGGCTGGGTCCATTTCATCAAGCAACAAATGTTGGTTAAAACCATAATCAATCTTCCACAGCCACTTCAAACTTCATCACAACATAATCTAGAGCAAAACAAATCAAACAAAATTATCCCACAGTGCCTTATCAGTTCTAGAAACAGTACACATCTAAGAATTTTCCTGAAAGAACAAAGTGATGCACTTAGAACAGAGATGTTCCCTTTCCCTTCTTGTCTCCTCCAATCTCAAAGTGCTTGCACCTCTGTGTAAATCATTGGCAGTATCAGAAAACATTGCCACACTTTAAATGACATGGTAGGAAAATCACAATTAGAAAAAGGGTTGCATGGATAATAACCTTGATTGCATGCTGAGACACATGTTTGCATGACTGGCACTGCAGCCTCAACACAATCTTCTTAGTAGTCTTTGCCTGTTAACAAAAGAGATATCAATATCAAAATTCAACAAAGCATAAAGACTCAATATCCATGTAAGGTGAAGAACAAAGAGGAGGCCTCAGAGCTAGTCTATATGTCTCTGTCATGTATTACACAATCAGACAATGTAGGCAAATTCAAATCATCATGGGCCTCTAAAGAGAGTTCAGAAATCACAAAAAATATAATTTATGGTGGTATAACAAGTACAACGCCAGTGTTTTCCTTTTTAATATCAACCATGAGGACAAGGAAAGAAAGGGGGAGGCCTCAGAACTAATAATATGTCTCTGTCATTCATTAGATGATCAGACAATGTAGGCAAATTCAAATCATCATAGGCCCTCTAAAGAGAGTTCAGAAATCACAAAAATATAATTTATGGTGGTATAACAAGTACAACACAAGTGTTAATATCAACCATGAGGACAAGGAAAGAAAGGAGGAGGCCTCAGAACTAATAATATGTCTCTGTCATTCATTAGATGATCAGACAATGTAGGCAAATTTAAATCATCATGGGCCCTCTAAAGACAGTTCAGAAGTCACAAAAATATAATTTATGGTGGTACAACAAGTACAACACAAGTGTTTTCCATTTTAATATCAGCCATGAGGACAAGGAAAGAGAGGATGAGGCCTCAGAACTAATAATATGTCTCTGTCATTCATTAGATGATCAGACAATGTAGGCAAATTTAAATCATCATGGGCCTCTAAAGAGAGTTAAGAAATCACAAAAAATATAATTTATGGTGGTATAACAAGTACAACGCCAGTGTTTTCCATTTTAATATCAGCCATGAGGACAAGGAAAGAAAGGATGAGGCCTCAGAATAATCATATGTCTCTGTCATTCATTAGATGATCAGACAATGTAGGCAAATTCAAAACATCATAGGCCCTCTAAAGAGAGTTCAGAAATCACAAAAATATAATTTATGGTGGTATAACAAGTACAACACAAGTGTTTTCCATTTTAATATCAACCATGAGGACACGAAAAAATAATGTCTCTGTCATATATTACACAATCAGACAATGTAGGCAAATTCAAATCATCATGGGCCTCTAAAGGGAGTTCAGAAATCACAAATTATAATTTATGGCGGTATAGCAAGTACAACGCAAGTGTTTTCCATTTCAATATCAGCCATGAGGACACGGAAAGAAAGGAGGAGGCCTCAGAACTAATAATATGTCTCTGTTATTCATTAGATGATCAGACAATGTAGGCAAATTTAATCATCACAGGCCGCAAGAGAGGACACTCTTAAACCACAAAAGGATGTTCTATGGTAATTGATAGCATGCAAACTATCAAGACTTCACAATCAAACTTTGTGTAGTATTTTTTACAGCCATTGAATACAAGCAAATTACAATACAGTGATGAACAAAATTCACATATTGATCTAAATCCTCAAGGGACTTTTACATATACCAGGTTTACGCAAGGACTAAGAAAACAAACCTTCTTGTGAAACACTGGCTTTGTCTGACCTCCATAACCAGATTGCTTGCGATCATAACGACGTTTCCCCTGAGCAGCAAGGCTATCCTTCCCCTTTTTGTATTGAGTGACCTTGTGCAAGGTGTGCTTTTTGCACTCCTTGTTCTTGCAGTAGGTCTTCTTAGTCTTCGGAACGTTCACCTGCAAATCACATGTTATTAATAAATCAAAATAACAAGAAAGAAAAAAAACCAACCTTGCAGAAAAACTCTCAAGTACCATAACAATTATACACCTGAAACATGCTCACATCAAACATTAAATTCATTCTCTCTTACTGTATTAAAAGCCAGAGTAAAACCACTGGCTATCTCTCTCACATCCACCCATTCATCTCAATCACGCAATTCATGATACTCGTAACCTCCAATCCCACAAACCCTCCATTCCCAAGAGTTTCCATTCATCTTACGACCAAACTTTAACTAACACCAGAGCTTTCATACACACAAATCATTGGAAACAAAACTAATCTTTATGTAAAATGTGTATTAAACCAAATCTCTAACAGCACACACTACTCACTGGAAAACCCAGTTAACGATCGAGAAACAAACATTCACTAAACTAAATCTCTAGCAAAGAAGATGGAATTAGATTCTGTGGTTACCAATGAATGTAAACTTCATAAATCGCAGTTTCAATCATAACAAAACAAAACTGAAGCTTTTATCGTCAACCGCAAACGACCTCAAAAGGAAAAGAAACAAAAAACCCAGATGCTATCGTCAAGATAAGCTGAGAGAGGGAGTAGGGTACCATTTTAAGCAGCAATCTGAGAGCGGAGAAGTGGTAGAGCGTGGAGGTTGATTGAATAGAGCAGATTAGGGTTTAGAGCTAATTTAAATAGCAGTATATGGGCCAAATCATGGATCCTGATTTGAGAGGGACCATTGGGCCTGGGCCTAATTATTACCACTTCATTCAACCTCACTTGAATTTGTAAGAAAAATCAATTAAAAACAAATTGATGGTGGGGTGACGGGTATCTCTGCCTTGTGTTTTTTATTCTTCTTCTTATTTTTTATTTGTTACTTTTGCCTTACGTTGTTGACAGAAGTATTTCATTTGAACTTTAAGCGTTAGCATATTAGAGTGCTATTTATTTAAGCTGTTTTTAAAAGTATTTTTTTTGTTTAAAATTATATTAAAATAATATTTAAAAAATTTATTTTTAACATAAACACATGAAAATAATTTCAAACACCAAAAAATTTAAATTAAAAAAAAATATATATATTTTTTTTTCAAAAATATTTTTGAAACTAAGCCAAACACCCATAATTGTATTGACAGAGAAAAATCTCACATGAATTAATCAATCTGCTGAAAGGATTTCAAAAAAACGATTCAAGATTTTGGTTATAGCTTTAAAAATTGAATAAAAAATCAAATAATTTTAATTAATTTCTTTGAATTAATTAATAACCAAGCTTTAACCAGGTGAACCTAGATTTTTAACTCGAGTAAAACTATTTGTGGGTCGACCGACGAAACCAGTCTAGATTATAAAATAATAATTTTCAGTCTAGATTATAAAATAATAATTTGATAAGGGGTCGAAGTATTTTGGAAATACGGTAACGTGAGGGCAAAGGCAAAGACCCGTGTGTTCATGTAGATATCTTGAGAAGAGGCAAAAATGAATAGAGTTGTTGGACCAGCAACAAGTTTTTCTCTCCTGCCCAAGACTTTTCACAATCCCATGTTGTCATTCTTTATCCCCAACACTTCCCTTAATTTGCCAGCACAATCCAGTAGCCAGTCTGTATATATATATTGATTGGCGTTGATTCAAGTTCGTTATATTCAATTGATTTCAATAAGATTTTATAATATTCTTTGCATTTTCTATCTCATGATGGATTTTCTTCCAAGAAGAAATCTCGATTCTTAACACAAATATACTTTATTATTTTTTATTTCATCAGCGGAATGATTCTTAGGTCATGCTTTGCCACTGACTGTTTTGGAATATGACTGTGTTTATTTTTTAAAGTGTTTTTTGTTTAGAAATACATTAAAATAATATTTTTTATTTTTTAAAATTATTTTTAATATCAACCCATTAAGATAATCTAAAAACACTATTTTTTTTTAATTTTATGTGAAAAATCATTTTTTTTCAAAAATAATTTAGAAACGTAGTTAAAAACACACTCTTACTTGCAAAAAAAATCTTGGGAGGGTACTAGCTAGGTCTAGGTGCATTTGCCGGGGAAACAACGATGTTGAGATGCTGATGTTAATTCGAATTTATTTATTTATTTATTTATTTGAGATGCGAGAGACAAGAGATTGACTACAAGTAGCAACTAGCAAGAGATTAATTAAGAATAAATATATTTAAAGATCCATCTTAGATGATATCTTCATTATAAGCAAGAGAGAGAAGACTCCACTTGCATGGATGTTGCATTTCTTGATTTCATATCGTTATTTTAATTATGTCTTTATTTGTTCATCCTCCTCGTCACCTTGTTTTCAATTAATTAAGGATTTAAGGTCAGAAGCCTTTTTTTCTTCTTATCTTTTTGAATATTTCCAGACGCCATAAAAGGGATAACGTAGAAGTCATTGCCTCTTACCTGTCGGTTTGAAATTCTAATTTAAATTGTTTTTTCAAGTATTTTTTGTTTAAAAATATATTAAAATGATGTTTTTTTATTTTTTTAAAATTATTTTTGATATAAGAATATGAAAATAATCTAAAAACACTTTTAAACACACAAGAACAAAGAGTTTTAATCAAATCTGAAATGCAGTAAGAGAATGCTTTTTTAAAAAAAATTGAGTTGGTACCACCAAATCCATTACAAATACTCTATGATCTTCTGTTCATATTTTCAAATCCAGCTTGTTTTGTTTTAATTATCCATGTATCTATCTATCTATCCATGTATCTATCTATGTATCTATATTTTATATATATATATTGCTTACTGCTAAAAACTACTGGCCGGGAAATACAAATACCAGTCTACCAGTATACACAGTCAAACGGAAAATCTTAGGAATAAATTATAAAAGCAAATATGGAGTAACCTATTCTAGCCCCTTGATTGAAACGAAAAAAATTCCCTCTTTAATCTCCATATTTTAACTATAGAGGGCCAAATTGAAAAATTCTCAAAACCTTCAAAGGACGAAAATGGAGTTGTTCACCGACAAAATCAGAAACCTCTGATTTATCTTATCTTTTTTTTCTTAATCATCTTATAATTATCTGGAGATAAGAAGAAATAGCAGGAACTGATCACCTTGTATTATTATTAGCCGCAAGCTAGCCACCATCAAGCTTCTAGAACTTTGACTGATTATCTGACAAAGTTAGACATATTCTACATATAATTTACACAAAATGCCACCATCAAGCTCCCCTCTTAAGAGAGAAGAAGAAGAGAAGAAAGAGGACGGGCCATAACTAGTACGATTTGAAGAATACAAATATGAACGATCATAATCGACGCCGCTTCGATGATTCGTCGAAGACATCAAAATTCATGATACAGAGCGGTGGCTGCGTTCGAGGAATCCATCCAAAACTACTCTCTTCTTATATTCCTCCGAATCATAAAATGATTCGGTCGAAATCAAACCATTGCCCACAGTGTCTTCACTTCTCAATCGAGGGACGAAGTAGAGCCAAGCAGAAGTACAAAGAATGGCACATAATTTACCCCATACCACCATTATCACCAAGGTCATTATAATAATTGACATACCGATCAGGGGGTGGTCACTTTTCTTCTTGTTTTGATGATCATTTTCTTTCTGGGGCTTCTTGATCGTGACCCGGGACGTCGCCGCCGTGTTTGGTGCCGCTGCCGATCTTTCATCTGGCTGCGAGGGGGGGGATTTTGATAGGGTTATCGACACGGTTCGAATGGGCTTTTCCTTGACTTCGGGCGAGCCGGGCTGGGTGGTGCCGGTTATTATAGCATCTATTTTCCGGCAAAAGGACAATCGTCTCTTACACGTGGCGTCCTCTGTAGTTTCCACGTGATCCAAAAGCTTCCCATTTTCGAGGATGATTTCCTGCTCAGAAGACCTGTACCATGTCTGAAACAGGACGATAATCCAAAGTGATGCTAGAACACGATTTACAAACAAAAAAAGTTAAAACTTTTTTTAGCACACTTCTCACATACCTCTCCGGGCATCTTCTCTTGGGGTGCTCGGCCTGGACTGTCTCTAGCCGGGGTCTGACGTGGCGTCTCGTGGTTGGTCGAGGGCTTTTGACGCTTTGACTTCGAGGCATTAGAGGCGGGGTTCCTGCCGGGCACGGTAGAGTCTAGGGGGACAGTTCTGGTGGCGCCTGAGTTCTTGATGCAAACCCAAGACCAGGAAAACAAACCCGTTCGTTTCTTTTTCGTTGGTTTTTTCTCGGGAAATGGAATGGGTTTCCTGGAAAAACCTAAACGACCGAGAAAACCTGTGGAGACTGTTCTTGTTTTTTGGGGTTTGGGTTGACAGGGAGCGTGCTCCATGGGAGAGACGGGGACAAGATCAAGTCGCCAAGGGGAGAGTTTCGACTATTGAATGCTGCTGGAATGGATGATTTCTTGGGTCACTATTATCTAAATAAGCACCGTACGTATAAACTAATTAAATCTCGAGTCTACATACTGTTCATTATTTAATTTTTTGTAATCTTTGTCTACGTTACTGTAATAAAGTATTTTTTTTTATTAATATTGGTATCGGGTCGGTTTATGTGTGTCTCGACTAATCCTACGGGTCCTAAAATTAACGACCATATAAATCTTCATTGATCATCATATTAACAATCACAAAGCTCAAATCTAAGATAACAAAGAAAACAAATCCCTTAATCACAAGGTTTTACCCGTGCACCAACCACTCGATCATTAATGTAATTACGTACTTTGCTTGGGCAATAGCGTGAATCATTTTTCTTATTTTCAAATTCTTTACCCAAAATATAGTTATATATGTGATTACAAATTTACTTATCATTTCAAATAAAGTTGCAAATAGCTGGATTATAATTTTGCATCACGTTTATTCTCTAAGCAATTGTCATCAGCGCACCTTGGTGATCAAGTAAGGAGGGGAAAAAAGAAGAAAAAAGGTAACGATTATAAAATAGTAATTAGTTATAGAAATCCAAGATGATATATATATATATATGTTTTCTAAGAAGGGAACTTTGTTTGGTCAGGGAGGGACGACTTTAGACGAGTCGTTGGTCTTGCAAGTTTTCACCTTCTACGTTGCCTTCTCTAACACTGCTCTTGTCTCTGAGCATATAATTTTAAAATTTCTTTAATTGAAATACACTGGAGCTAAGTAATCTATCTACCTATTCAACGAAAGAAGAAGATAAGGCTACCAGCCTTGTTAAATTAAATTAAACTAAACTAAACTAAACTGGGTTTTATTTAGATTGCAGATTGACTTGGTAAATTCATTATCAGAATTAATTGGTTTAGCGATAGATATTTTTGTCAGAATTGTAACGTGATAAATACACGGATGGGAACGTTCATTGGTAATTTAGCTTCCATTAGATATTTTTGCCTGTGGATTTGTTAGTTAGGAAAACTAGTTTCCTGGGCACCTCTTTAGTGGCAAAAATCGAGGTAGGTAGACAATATGGTGTTTGTATTTTTTTTAAAAGAAAAAACAAATAAGAGGTGGTCACCCCTTAAAAAAAATAAAATTAAAAAGGCATATGTGAGAATCCAACAATTAGACTATTATTTTTTGTTTCATCTTTTAATATTTGATTTTTATTGATATCATTTCTATTTTATAATTCAATATTTAATTGATTAGGAGTTGATATTCATAAAAAAAAAAAAATCTTTGTGTCAACGAATTCTTTTTAATAAAGAGAGCTACATGATAGTATTCTTAGACCTTTCACTTGCTTAAAAAAATAGATATATGCAAGTGCATGGCATGGGAGACATCGACATAATTTATTTATTCTAGTTTTATATTTATGATTATCATTTCGTCCTACGCCTTTTTTTTTCTTTGAAAAAATAAAATAAAATAAAATGGTATTCACAAGTGTGTAACATGCATAGCCGTGTTGGTGAAGCGTCATTTGATTTGTTTAGACATTTTCTTTCTGTCTATAGATGGCATGCATGGTGGGTGTATATATTATTACTATATATATAATACGCGTGGGGTTTTTACTGTACACCCACGCACTGTGCACACAGACACAGTGCACTGTGGATTGCAATAGTTTTTTTTTTTTTTTTTTTTTTTTTTTTTGCTTACGTTTTTTTCTCTTTTTTCTGCTTTTTTTTATTTTATTTTATGATTACGCTCTTCTTTTTTTTTGTTTCTTCTTTTTTTTTTTTGCTTTTTTTTTCCTAATTATTCTTTTTCTTCTTTTTTTCCTCCCTTTTTTGCTTCTTCTTTTTTTGCTTTTTTTTGTATTTTTTCCTTATTATATTTTTTTTCATTTTTTTCTTATTATATATATATATATTTTTTTTTTCTACTTATATATTTTTTTGGTTTTTTGTTTTTAATAATCGGGGTGTCCGAGCTCGCTTAAATGCACCACGATTAATCTCCATATCCAAATTTTTTTGATAACCAGGGTGTCCAGGCCAACTTATGCATACCACGACAATCCCTGGACCCACATTTTTTTTTCTAAAATGCTTTCCCGCTGGTACATCTTTTTTCTTGTTTTTATTCTTTTATATATTTTTTTTATAACTGGGATCTCCGACCAGCTTAAGCACACCATGACTAATTCTTGGGCCGATTTTTTTAAAAAACAATATGGATTGCTACAGTTCTTTCACGCTTATACTTTTTTTTTTCTTTTACTTATACATTTTTTTGTAACCATGGTCTCTCAACCAGCTTAAGCTCTTTTTTTCACTTATACATTTTTTTTCACTTATATATTTCTTTTATAACCACGATCTTCGGGCCAGCTCAAGTGCACCACCACTACTCCTCGGACCAATTTTTTTTTTTTGATAATCGGGATGTCCAGGCCAGCGTGGACACACCATGACTAATCTCCGAACCAATTTATTATTATTTTTTATTTTTTTTCCTTATACGTTTTTTTGTTCACTTTTATTTTTATTTGTTCTTTGGATTAGATTATTTTTATAATTTTATTATTTGCGCAATAATAATGATAATTTTAGTGATTATTTTTTTATAAAAAATCTTTTGATTTTTTTAAAGATTTTCCCTGAAATTTTAATTTATATCGGTGATCATTTTAAAAGTAATATTACTCTATTTTTCCCTTTTATTCGCTTTTTTTTTGTTTTCTGGTTCTTTATTTGTTCTTTAGATTATATGATTTTTATGATTTTATTATTTATGAAATAATAATGATAATTTTAGTTATTGTTTTTTTATAAAAATCTTTTGCTTTTTTTTTAATTTTTCATGGCAATTTAATTATTTTAATTGTTTTGGCAGTAATGTTAGTATTAATTTTAGCTTTAATAGCAATAATAATGGCAATAACGTCAGGATGAATTTTCAATCTATATTTTCGTCTTTTTGTTGATAGAAAATTAACAACTTATTTTTTTTATTTGATTATTGTAGGTATTTTCACAATTTATATATTTTTTTTTTAAATTGAATTATAAAATGAACTAATCTTAATATAGTGAACTTAATAATTCAGATATCCGAGTTTTCTTGCTTTTTTAATGATGATGATAAATTTATGCTGGTTATTTAGTTTGAAACTACTAAACAAATAAGTTTATATTGATTTTAAATTCATATATTTTATAGAAAACTTGCACTTGACATGAATTCTGCACAGATTTATTATTTTAGCTAAATTTATATTATAATAAAAAATATACACAATTAATATTTTTTACATTGAAAAAATATTGTGCCGCCCGCGGCGAAGCGCGGGGGCATTGTCTAGTATATATATATATACATACACACACCATGCATGCCATATATAATGTGTATATAAATATAAAAATATTCAACCAGGCGAGAAAAGAAAACTAGGGTTATCATTGCTGTAAATGACAAAAATTAATTAGAAGCATATTGCATGTGATGACGGGACTAAAAGTAAAAGATCATCAAGTGGATGATTTAGCTTAAAATAATAACACCAAATATGATTCTTTTCCTTGTCTTTTCACAGGGGACGAGTTCCCCGTGTTGAATGAAGTCAAAGCACACGTATTTCAAAGTTATTTTAAAATATTTTTAAATAATTTAAAAGTTTTTATTTTTATTCTTTATTTTCAATTAATTTTTTTATGTTTTTAAATATTTTGATGTATTGATATTAAAAATATTTTTAAAAAAATAAAAAATATATTATTTTGATATAATTTGATAATTCACGCATGATTGGACATCCAACCACTATTGTTCGCATATTAATTTTGTTGGTTTCCATCTATTCAAGAAAACAACACCCACACTTTCTTTTCTTTTTTAAATAAATAAAAATAATTATAAAAGAAAAGTATACATGTATAATACATAATTAAGACATGTATTTTCAATATTTCACACGCACAAATGTATACCCCCCAACCGCTACCCCTTTCTTGTTATTTCCCATTAGAAAATTGATTAATATTGTTTTTCAAAATATTTTATATTTATAAAAATATTAAAATGATATATTTTTTTATTTAAAACAAAAATTAAAAGTAAAAAAAATTATTTTTTTTTCAAAAGCATTTTTGAAACATAAACCCAAACATGACCTTAAAGTTCCCGAATAAGAGTTTTTTATATTTTTATAATTGAGTGCCCCCAAATAGTTAGAACGTTACCCAATATAAAAAAATCCCAATAAATTGAGGACCATAATTAATTGGATGGAAGGAATTGATTGGGCATTTTTTTATTATTAATAGACGAAATCATTTATTGGGGGACTCGAATTAAAAAAAAATCTTGTGGACTATTCAACCTTTTCCCAAATGTCATTATCTTTGAGGTTTGGTGTTGAAGTAAGTTCGAGCATAGATGATGGCCCAACAAGCACGCACTATTCAAATATACCCTTTAGGTGTATAAAAACCCATCATATTTACATTTATCACTCACTCACCAAAGAATATGTTTGTTTAATATGGGGCTCAAAATAGCTGGTATCAACTTGCTGGCTTCATCAAAAATATGAGTTTTCATTAATTGAGTCTCTTCCAGCGATAAGGATATGGGACAGCAATTGAGCCATTTAATGCCAACAGCTACTCCCATTTAATCCAGCGCTGCTACTCATGAAATTCAGCCAGCAACTAATAATAAGGACACTGTATTTCAAAAATGGTTTTGAGAAAAAAATATATATTTTGTTATTTATTTTAAATTAATTTTTTTAATGTATTTAGATCATTTTCATGTGCTGATGTCAAAAAAAAATTAAATAAAAAAATATTATTTTAATATATTTTTCAACAAAAATCACTTTAAAAAAACATTCTTATATTTAGACACCCTGTGGAGCTCTTATTCATAGGGGAGCACCAAGTTTTCACGGTGTCATAACGAAATAAAGAGAGAGAAATACCAGTGATAAAGGTAGAGAGATTGACTAATTTGTTATGAGACATGATTATTATATTATATATATTAAGAAAAGAGCTAAAACAGCTCGGGTTTTCACTGTGCACCATGACTCAGTCACTATTCACTCGCAATTTCACTCAGTGCATCGCGGCGCACGTCCACCTTTTTTTTTTTTTTTTTTGCTTTTTCAACAGTGTATTAACGAAAAAACTCTCCGAAAACGACAAAAACCGCCGCCATTTTCAGGGGCTCCTCGGTAATTAACCATTCTGGTTCGGTTCGTCCGACCGGTCTTTTATTTTTTAATATTTCATTGAACAGTGGATTAACGATTTTGTCCCTCGAAAAGGACAAAACGCACGTTTGCGAGGGAGGGGCTTCACGGTAATTAGCAAATATTTTATTATTTATTTCGTCGGATTACTGTTGGAGCGTCGTAGGACGCGCCATTCGTTACTTCGCTCACGCGTGTTTCGGGCGGCTCGTGCGGCTTCATACGACGCCCAAAAATGACCAACCGGCGTCAAGAATGATTTTCAGGCATGTTATCTTCCACCCGGTGTAGTGCATGTATCACGACGGTGTCCAGAAACGTGTACATGATCGTTTGAATTTCCCCCCCAATTTCTCTCTCCTGCCTGCGCCAGATGACGTCAGCTAAGCTGTTTTTTGTCAAAGTGCATTTCAGTCCCTGAACGTTATAATTTGTTTTTCTTGCTTTAATGCTATTATAAAGGTTTTTGATTTGTTTCAATTTCGTCCTTCAATTGAAATTGATTATATATTGGAGTTCCAATTCGGTCCTCATTCTTTGAATTTCGCGGATTGGGCTAGAATTCAAAATATTTTTGGTATCAAAGTTTTGATTGATTTCAATTTCATCCTTCCATGCAAATTTATTATAAATCCTTAATGTTTTCAGTATCAAAGTTTGATTTCTTTTAATTTTATCCTTCTATGCAAGTTTTAATTTAAGGTTTGATTTCGGTCCTAATTTTTTTAATTTCAGGTTTTGTTTTTAATTATATAATTTCAATGTTTGGATTTACTTCAATTTTTTCCTTTAAATTAAATATATTATTTAAAGTATGTCAAATTAATTATATTTTTGTATATTTATGTCAAATTAAAGTATATGAAACTAATTATATGTTTTAATATTTATTGAATATTATCGCCTAAAAATATATATAGAGAGAGAAAAATGACCTAGGATTTTTTAAGGAAAAAAATTAATATCAGTATTCTTAAATACATGTAATATAATAATATGATTAATAAATATTATAAAATAAAATAAAAATTGGCTTTCAATTTTAATTTTGTGCCCTTCTGTTCAGGTTTATTTCTTAAAGAACAATTACAATATTTTTATTTATAATGTTTCAAATCTAATATTACTGAGGAAAAAATACAATTCAAAAAAATAAAAGGTAGACAAATTTACCTAGATTACCTACAATTAAAAAATATGTGAGCCACTTCCCATTTTGATTAAACTGTTCTTTTTAGACGGCAAATAAGTAATTATAGCATGCAAAAAAAATAAGTCTATTTTTAAAAACAAATTGCAATATTTTTATTTATAATATGTCAAATCTAATATTACTGGGGAAAAAACTCATAAAAAAAATATGACAAATTTACCTAGGTTATCTACAATTAAAAAATATACAAACCACTTCACATTTCGATCACACTATAAAGTATGTGAAACTAATTATATGTTTTAATATTTATTCAATATTATCGTCTAAAAATATATAGACAGAGAAAATAAATGACCTAGAATTTTTTGAAAAAAAAAATTAAAATCACCATTCTTAAATACATTTAATATAGCAATATGATAAATAAATCTTATAAAATTAAAAATATTTGCTTTGAATTTAAATTTTATACTCTTTTGTTTAGATTTATTTCTTAAAACAAATACATTATTTTTATTTTTAATATTTCAAATCTAATATTACTGGGGATAAAAGACAACTTAAAAACAAAAAATAGTCAAATTTACCTACATTATTTACAATTAAAAAACTATATAAGTCACTTTTGTTTCAATTACACTGTTCATTTTAGATGACAAATAAGTCATTATTATATATTTTAATATTTATTGAATATTATTGCCTAAAAATATATAAATAGAGAAAAAGATGACCTATGATTTTTTTAAGGAAAAAAATTAATATCAGCATTCTTAAATACATTTAATATAATAATATGATGAATAAATCTTATAAATAAAAATTGGCTTTGAATTTTAATTTTGAGCTATTTTGTTCAAGTTTATTTCTTAAGAAAAAATACAAAATTTTGATTTTTAATATTTCAGATCTAATATTACTGAGAAAAAAAAAAACAACTCAAAAAAATAAAAGGTACACAAATTTACCTAGATTATCTACAATTAATAAATATGCGAACCACTTCCCGTTTCGATTACACTGTTCCTTTTAGACGGAAAATAAGTAATTATAGCACGCAAAAAAAAATAGCTTTATTGTTAAAATAAAATGCAATATTTTTATTTATAATGTGTCAGATCGAATATTACTAGGGAAAAAAGACAACTCATAAATTTTTTTTGACAAATTACCTAGGTTATCTAAAATTAAAAAATATAAGAACAACTTCCCATTTCGATTACACTATAAAGTATGTGAGCCTCATTATATGTTTTAATATTTATTGAATATTATTGCCTAAAAATATATAGAGAGAGAAAAAAAATGACCTACAAATTTTTGAAGAAAAAAAAATTAATTTCAGTATTCTTAAATACATTTAATATAATAATATGATTAATAAATCTTATAAAATAAACTAAAAATGGTTTTCAATTTAAATTTTATATTCTTTTGTTTAGATTTATTTCTTAAAATAATTTTACTCTATTTTCATTTTTAATATTTAAAATCTAATATTACTAAGGAAAAAAGACAACTAAATTTTTTTTTGACGAATTGTTTTTTGACTAAATTTTATTATTGAATCACTTCCCGTTTCAATTACACTATGTTTCTGACAAATTTTTATTTAATATTTTTGTTTAATCTTCTGTTAATTTTATTTAGATTTTTTTAATCTTTCATTTTTTTTCATTATTAACACAATAATAATAATAATAATAATAATAATAATAATAATAATAATAATAACAAGAAGAAGAAAAAGAAGAAGAATTATTTTAATTATTTTTCTTGGTTACTTTTTTGAATTGTTTTTCAGCTTTTTTCCTCTAGATAATTTGATAATTTTTATTATTTTGACAGTAATAGCAATGATAGTTTTAAATGTTAAGGCTTCGATGTAGCTATTTTTATAATAGGGTGTGGTCATCTGTTTTATTATATTTAATTTTGCATATATAGATATTATATTTTAATTTTTGATTGGCAAATCCTATTGATTTCTTTAATCCAAACAATTATAAAAATTGTTTACTCAGCCCGCAGCATAATGCGATATATTTTTTAAATTTTCAATTCAAATGATTTTCTTAAAAAATTTCTTTCCCCTTGCATTTTTTTTTTATAACTGGCTTCCTTTTTTTTATTTCTTTTAATAAACGGGGACCTTTTTTTTCATATTTTTTTAAAAAATTTATAACCGGGGTGTCCAGTTCTGCTTTTTTTTTTTACCGGGGTTTCTTTTTTTGTGTTTTTTTAACCAGAGTATCCATGACAACAAATTTATGATAAATCATTTCATCTTCTTACCAAATTTTCTAACAAATTTTATCAAAAATATTTTAGCAATAACAACATTCAATCACTTTTTAGTGGAAAAAAAGCATTTTTAATAGATTTATTCAATTATAATTTTACTAATTCAATATTAAATAATAAAATGCAAAACATATCAAATCAATCAGTTTTCTACGTAGATAAAAAAGCCCAGCGCATCGCGCGGGCAAAACGGCTCATATACAGCTAAAACAGCTCCGGCTTTCACTGTGCCATTACACCCTTTGACACTGTGGAGTCGATCTTTGCTCTGGTGCTTCGCGCGCGGACGTTTATCCTTTTTTTTTTGATTTGTGAATAGTATATTTACGAAAAAACCCCGCGAAAAAGACCAAAAACGGATCGGTTCCAGGGTCTCAACGGTAATTAACCATTTTTGGTTCGGTCCGGCTCGGTTCGTCCAGCCAGTTTTCTGTTTTTTTTTTATTTCTTTTCACTGTGCAATAACGTTTTTGTCCATCGATAAGGACAAAAAACAAGTTGGGCGGGGGCGGGCACATGTAATTTACCTTTTTTTTATTATTCTTACTGCCGATTTACTGTTGGCGCGTCGCCGAACGCGCCGTTCATATCCATTCTCACGTGTAATTCAAACGACGCGTGCGACGTATTCCAACGTCCCAAAATACCCACCCGGTGTCTAGAATGATTTTCAGACATGTTATCTTCCTACCGGTGCGGCACGTGTGGTGCTAATGTGGCCGGAGATGTGTCAATGGTCGTATGAATTCCCCCCTTTCTCTCTCCTGCCTGCACCAGCTGACGTCAGCGCAACTGTTTTTTCTCAAATTTCATTTCGGTCCCTGCACTTTCACTTGCTGTTTTCGGGTCCTTATTGCTATTATATTAGTTTTGATTCATTGCATTTTCGTCCTTCAATTGAAATTGAATATATATTGTAGTTTTATTTAGGTCCTTAGTCTTTCAATTTTCGGATTGCTCTAGAATCCTTATGAGTTTAGGTATCAAAGTTTTGATTTATTTCAATTTTATCCTTCCATGCAAATATATTATAAATCCTTTATATTTTTAGTATCAAAGTTTGATATTTTTTTTAATTTTATCCTTCCATGCAAATTAATTATAGATTTAAGTTTCATTTCGGTCCTAATTCTTTTAATTTCCGGTTTTGTTTTAGATTATTTAATTTTATCCCTATCAATGTGTGTGTGTGTGTGTATATATATATATATAACCTAGGTTTTTTTTTGGAGAAAAAAAATATTATCATTGCTCTAAAAGAATTTTAATATAATAATATGAATAATAAATCTTATAAAATAAAAAATTATGAAATATTTTTTCTTACAATAATTATGGTCTCACCAATTATTATTATTTCCACTGTTGTTAAGTTTTTTTAAAAATATTTGCATTTTAATTTGTGATGAGATCATTTTACAATTGATTGTTATTATTTTTTGTCTTTGTTATTTTTTAGATTATTTTTATTTATCTTTCAAGTCATTTTTTTTTAAATACCTATATTTATTTATATTTTTTCATTTATTTATGTTTTTTTCTTATAAATATGTGAGACTAATTATATATTTTAATATTTCTTTCATATTAACACCTGAAAAAACATATATAAATAGAAAAAAACGACCTAGAATTTTTGAAAAAAAAATATATAAGTGTTCTTAAATACTTTTAATATAATAACATGAGGAATAAATCTATAAAAAAGGCGTTTTAATTCTAATTTTGTCCTCTTTTGTTTAAGCTTATCTCTTAGAAAAAAATGAATATTGGATTTTAGATTGTTTTTGTAAGAAACAAAATATGTTTAATATTTGAAATATGATATTACTAGGGAAAAAGGCACCTTACAAACAAAATGGGTACAAAAATTTACCCAGCTATCTACAATTAAAAAATATACGAACCACTTCCCTTACGTTTCAATTACACTGTTCCTTTTAAGCAGGGAAAAAAACTCATTTCGAACAGATTTGATCTATTAAAATTTCATTAATTAAATATTAAAATTATTAATTATAAAACAAAAAAAATCAATTAGTTTTCTATATAAAATAAAGGTCAGCACAACGCGCAGGCAAGTTACCTCGTAAAAACTAAAACTCCACTCAACACGAACAAAAATTATAGAAGACACAACAATTAGTTCTTCCATAAGTAAGAATAGTTTCATGAGTAACAAAGCGAACTATTGAGGATTATTTTTGCAATTGTTTTTAAAAATATATTTTTTGTTTAAATATATATTAAAATAATATTTTTTTATTTTTAAAAATTATTTTTGAGATCAAAATATCAAAATAATTTAAAAACATCAATTTTTTTAATTTAAAATAAAAAAAAATTATTTTTTTTCAA
This sequence comes from Salix udensis, assembly GCA_029204005.1. NCBI lineage: Eukaryota > Viridiplantae > Streptophyta > Magnoliopsida > Malpighiales > Salicaceae > Salix > Salix udensis. The sequence goes on from CM055025.1 coordinate 5,094,892, forward strand.
AAATATTTTACAACCACATTCTCCAAAACCTCCTGAAACTATAAAAACCAAATCACTACCTAACACCTACAAAGAGACACAAACGAGAAGTATCACAAGACTTTTCCAAATGTTTTATTATTAAGAAATTTTAACCATGTGAAATTACAAATAATCCCTTGAAGTAATGATTTGAGATCTATGATAAGAATGAATAGATTCTTAACTTTCAATTTTGTGAGATTAGGTTATCTGTGAGGTGAACCGGATACACAAGTTAATAAACAGAAAAAACAAAGTACAAATACAATCGAGTTCTGAAACTAACGAGCTCGAGATACTTAATAAAACAAAATTGTAGTTGAAGACATCAGTTTGTCTCTGCAGAGCAAGAGAGATGGCAAGTAGTGTGACGACAGTGAAGAATGCTGAGAAGTTGGTGGAGAGAACCATGAAAGGAAACGACGCGTCACACGATGCAGCTCATGTGTGGAGAGTGAGAGACCTTGCTCTCTCTCTTGCTCAAGAAGAAGGCCTGTCTTCTGATTCAATGGAAATAGTAAAGCCCTTTAAACTAAACCGCTCTCTCTCTCTCTCTCTACTTTTAGATTTTTTTCTGGACCTGTTTTACTTCTGGGTGCATTTAAATTGTGGAATCCAGTTATTGATTTTTCCTGTGATTGGCATTTCTAGTTTCAAACGAGGCATTTGGCTTTTATTTTTTTCTGCTAGTTTTGATTTTTTTTATGAGGCGGTTCAATTGAGGGAGTTTTCAGTGAATAAACGATTCTTCAAATGATGATATTTACTGTTTTGCAGAATGCTAGCTTTTAGTGTAAAATGGTGCTTTTTGGTGTGATCCCATTTTAATAATAGCAATGGAACGGGCAAGGAGAGCTATCTTCTTGATTACTAATAATAGAAAACTATGATTTATCTCACAAAGAATTCAACTTGATTTCATTGGCATCGCTTTTTTTTTTGTTATGGATTCCTTTCCTGTGATAATCCCATTTCCAAACATGCTTTTGTAAATTTTATTTGTTATGTATAACGATGATACAGAAAAATCATATAAGAGGTTGCCACACTGAAAGATGCCTTCAAGTTTTAATCCTCGGGGTTGAGTTGCATGTATTGAATAGCTGCGGCTAGTTGGGAGTAAGGCTCTCTGCTGATTTGTCTTCTGATTATTGAGAATAGATTGTAATTTTTATAGTGAGAAACTAAGAGTTTCTGTTAGTAGGAATGTAATTTGATCCAATGTCATCATTTTAGTTCGTGGTTCCTTTCCTTTGATAAACCCATTCCTGAATACACTTTTGTAATTTTAATTGCTATCTATGACACAATGAAAAATCATATATCTAGAGACGGGGACATTTAAAGATGTGTCAAGTTTGAGTTAGATGTCATGAGCAGTTGCAAGTAGTTAAGAGTATAGTTCTGTTTAGTTGTCTTCTGGACATTGAAAGTAGTTTAAAAGCTTTTCATTACCAGACATTCACTGGTTTTGTTAGTTGAATAGATTGGGCACTTATTGTTCCTGCTATTTTTTCCCATGATTTCTGTGGTTCTATCTAAATTTTGTCTTCTATGGCAGGTAGAACTCGCCGCACTTCTTCATGACATAGGTCATCCTCTTTCCAATTCCTACTTTCAGACATGCAGATCATGTGGCATCCAATAAGTTCAAAATAATGTAAATGTGGATTTGAACATGGTTTTGCGTGTTTACATGGATTTAGGAATGTCACCTAGATGTTGGCACATGGACTTGTGTGAGATTTCTAGGGGATTGATGGTTTGACGCACTCCACATGCATGCCTTTTAGTTCATCTATATGTGCCTTTAGCAATATTCAATGCATTTCTCAAGAATTTTAGTTGTGAGGTACTGATTGCATCACTTGCTGATTCTAGTGGTACTGGGATGAGTGTGAGTACTGGTTGAAACATGTTCATAAATTCTTTATCTTGATGATTTTCATTTCTATCTTCTCTATGTGTTTTACAGTGTCTAGTTGTAATTATTTGTAGATATCATTCTTTGAAACAATTAATCATTTTATTTTTTGCCACTTACTGCAGGTGACTACAAATACTTAAGGTTAGTAATTCTCCTGGATGCTGTTGCCATTCGTTCAGCATCATGCCAATATATTTGTGTTATACTCTTATGTCTTTAAAATAATTAGAGCTTCATCATAGTAGTTTAGCTATTCCTGATGAAGTAATGTTCAGAAGTGTCGTGCTCTTTATGTTTAGTTCTATTGACTTGTGATGCCATTTTTGGGTTTCCACAAAATGAGCCCACTCTCAATTCTATTCATTCTCTACTGACCTGTATATAGCTGCGACCCACATAGGTGCTTTTATACGAATTACTTTCTTGCCACATATTTATAGCCATATCACATGCACATAACTCTGTGTGTTGATATTAATTCAGACTGCAACCCATATGTATGTCCAAGAACTGTCGAACTTAGTGACTATTTACAATGGTTTGGCTTCGACTCAATTCTGCCTCTTTCAATATTGTCTTCTGAAAACCCTTTTATATTTTTTTGCTCTCCAAGTTACCATTTCTTATTGTTTTTTGACTCCCTGATAGTCTAAGCTTCTATTTGGCCATGTAGAGACCCATCTGAGGGAGAAAATTGTTCAGAATTTTCTGGAGGAAGAGGGTGTAGATGAAATAAAAAAAATGAAGATCTTGACAGTCATTAATGGGATGGGTAAGTTTTGATAGCTATTATTATGTTTCTGAAGCAGAGCTCTTGTTTGAGTTCATTTTATTCTTATATTCTTCTTAGCAGTAGTAAAATTCAGTCAGGTAGCTGATCATTTGCAGCTAAATTCTTTAAAAGTATAATTCAAGATGACTGTGTGATACTTCAAAGCTGACTATTGTACGTTTAAATGATCGTTTGATTTTTTTCAAAAAGTGTTTGAGGTTCCTTTGTGCTTGCCTATAGAAGACTTTGAATTTCAAAGTTAACTGTTAAATTTAATGTTAGCGATCTAAACTCCAAACAATGTTCTTACAACTCTAGACTTATAGTTCCAAACTTGTAACAATGTATTCAAATCTTTATGGTATTTTAATATGCAGAAAGCAAATTAAAATTTATAGAGCAATCAAATAATCTAAATGCTTTGAATGTAAAAGATAACCTAACAACATAGGATTAAGAAATTTACATTCATTAGATGACTCTTCAATTGATTACAAACACGCACTGAAATCTCTTGTCAGGAAAACATGAACTGATTATATAATTTTGGTATTTTCTAGTTTTCTAGAAATGAAAACTGTAAGCCTATCTGCCTATAATTTATATGCCTACTGATTATCTTCTATGAGATTACAAACCTATTGCTTAACAGATTTTTAAGATCCTGAAAACTTAGTTCAGTTGCGTTGTAACTACTGTTGTTGATTTGTTGAATTCTTTTGAAGTGCCTTGCATTCTTCTTAAAATAGGTAAGTTTAAAATAACTTCCAGTAACTATCTACTCACAATTTCTCTATATTTTGAGTATGCACGAATGAAATTGCGTAACTTCGCTTAATTGTGTATTGCAAGTCTAGATTGGATCTTTTATGTATCCTTTTAGTTACTAGTCCACACGTCATGATCCAATTGGTTAATCAAGTCTGTCCTTGTTTTCATGTGGCGGCCTAGACTTTGTTTAATATGGAAACCCTAATCAAGTCTAACTCATTATTTCATCTTTATTACCTCTTGACTCAAATTATTTCCTTGACTAATTTATTGTGCAACACAAAGGTAATTGATTTTGAAACTCATTATTGGTGTTGTTAGATATCAAATTGGTATATTTCTTAATCTCATATGTTTTACAATTAAGGTCAATGCATGAGTGCATTCCTAATCATGCCTTCTACTTGTCTATTGATCTTGTGACCTGGTTATGTATTTTTCAAATTTTGCTTCCATATGCTGTGCAGTATTCATATAGCTTCTGTTGGACTGAAAATCTATATGAATTTTTAGTTGTGGTTCCTCTCACAGTCTTTGTTGACATTATACTTTATGTTAGCTTTAAAGACTACAATAGCATAATTAACGAACTATTTTAATCCCAGACACCTCTAAATGGACTACACATTTATGTTGTCGATTGCCAGTGAAAGGTTTTTATTGATTTCATACTTCTCAGCCTATTGATTCTTTTTCTTGTTAAAGTGGATCATATATTAGTGAATGTTGAAAGTAATTAGTGCAGGCACTTTCCTATTCTCAGGTTTTAAGGAGGAACTTGCAGGGCATGCAAATGGCGAATTTTCTCCAGAATTCGGGGTTGTGCAGGATGCTGATAGGCTTGATGCAATTGGTGCAGTTGGTAATTTCTATTCATCTCCGCAGTTCACTACTCTCTTGTGTTGCATCTGACAAGATCAAACAGGGTCTTGGGTCTATACATTTCCATTTTGGTTATGGTAATTTTAGTCATTTTGAGTTTGTATATTTATTTACTTGCTTATATATTGGCTGCATATTTTTCAACATGCCATTCGTCTGCATTCTCGTGAACTGAAGCTGTAACCATCACACATTCACTAAATTATAATTTGATTATAGGAATTGCCCGATGCTTTACTTTTGGTGGAAGTAGGCACAGGGTGCTTCATGACCCTGCCATTCCCCCACGCCCAGATTTGTCAAAGGAACAGTATATGAAGAAAGAAGAGCAGACAACTGTGAACCACTTCCATGAAAAACTTCTCAAGCTGAAGGATTTGATGAAAACAAAGGTACACATTGGCTGTCAGGTTTCATATTGAGCTAGCTTTCATGGTTATTCATCATTTTTCTGCTAGCATGACCTTTGCTAATTGTTAAATCAAGCATCTATGAATCACCTTTTCGTAATTTATCGAACTTTAGCCTCTGATATTGATACCACTTTCCAGGCTGGGCAGAGGAGGGCTGAGAGGAGACACAAGTTCATGGAGGAGTTCTTAAAAGAGTTCTACGAAGAATGGGATGGACGAGCTTGATAAAAGATAAGTTTTTTCGATCTTAAATGATGTTATTGAAGAAAGAAAGATGCCTATTTCCTTGCTGTGGCATCCAGTAGTGCACAGCGATGCAGCTGAAATTGGAAGATGCACTAATGTATGATCGAGAATTATCAAGTGCTAATATGTATGCCACAAACTTTATTTCATCAAATGGAGGTGATGATATACTTAAGCTCATCCAGATTCAAAACAAGTTGCATCATGATTTTTCCTCTTTTAAAAGATAAATGTTTGTGGTTTCTGTATAGTGCAATTGACCCCCATACTTTTGTATTGTTCCTCTATCCCCCAAGATTCAGCTTTCATAAAGGTATTCAAGTAATATGACCATATAATAAATCCAAATGACCTAATTTACCACACGTGGAATCAAAGCATATTACTAGCGTGGTGGGCTGAAAATTCAAGCCAGAGTGGTGTGCATGAACTGGAACAAGAGAATTAACTCGTAATTTATTATTTGAAAGCACAGCATCAACCATAACACACCACCCTCTAATTCCTCCTCAGCTCGATGATAATCTTACTGAACAACCCAGATCCGATCCATTATTCAAGTGTAGTTTCCTAATCTGAAAATGCCCCCCCTCGCTACACTGTGTCATCCCTCTACAAGCCATAAAGTTGTTGCAAAAAACCAATAATATATTGATACACAAGCAACGGAGAAACAAATCATAACTATTAATGGATGACTTTAAGGTATTTTTGAAGCTCAGACTCCTCGCGCCTGACAAGATTCACCTTCAACCCATGCTTCATGTACATTGTCAGAGCAAGCTTCGGCACCACGGGATGATCTTTCACCACCTTCACATGGTAGCGATACAAGATTGATGCCACAGCAAATTTCATCTGATAGTAAGCGAAATCTTTCCCCAGGCACAGTCGAGGTCCGCCGTTGAAAGCCGTGAATTTGTAGGCTGATTCACTCATGAACCGGCCGTCGATGATTCTCAACCATCTCTCCGGCTTAAACTCCCGGCAGTCACGACCCCATACTGCCTCCATTCTTCCCATTGCATATATTGCGTAAATCACCTTTGTCCCTTTCTTTAATACAGTCCCATCAGGAAAAATGTCATCCTCAGCAACCTACAAAATATCGATGCAAGATAAAATGAAACAGTATTTATCACACACCATTTTCCTTCCTCGCCTTGAAATAAATAAATAAATTAGAATACCATTTATTATTATTATTTAGATGGTCAAGAGGGCATTCTCGGGGGTCAAAACTCGCTCTGTTCATGGTGACTAAAAGGTTGGACTCATGGCTTTTGTAACAGTTACCAAGAGGGTTGTGAGAAAAATGACTCTCTTTTCAAGAGGTTGTGAAACTGTTTTAGCTTTTCAAGGAGATTGATTGTTATAATCAATTCAACCCCCTCTGGTCGCTGGTTCAACTTTCACCTATTTCTAGGACCTCGGAATTTCCGTGTTTTATGAGTTAACTGGTTTCTATGGTCACCAAACAAAGCTTAGCCAGGTTACAATAACATGCTGTTAGGTCACCATGGAATCGACCAAAGTATTATAAAACTTCATGCAAGGGAAGTTTGACCAATATTTGACTAAAGAAACAAGAACTTGTCCATTTCACACCAGCTTAATTTTCCAAGATATATGCTTGGATTTATGGTATATTACACAAGAAGGACTTGACTTGTCTTGAAGGAGGATACATCTTTAATGGTGAGATGCTCAGGAAAAGATCTATAATCTCTAAGATATGTGTCAATTTTATCAGGTTGTATAAGAAATTACTATAATTGCCACATGAAACATAAACTCTAACTAGTAAAAAAAAACCATCCTTAAAAATGATTCTTCCCGAAGTCACTTGTGAAAAACCATATATATATATATATATATATATATATATATATATATATATATTGGAAATGATTTGAAGAAAAATACTCAAATAGAATTAGAAATTAAAGGAAATACTAGTATTTGGTCAAAAGTAAGTCGTTTGTTACTTAATTACCTCTTTGTGGTCCACTGGCACTGAAGGGTATAACCTCAAGGCCTCAGATAGAGCAGCATGCAAATAGTCCATCTTCTTCATCTCCTCTGGCGTAAACACTAATGGGGTTTTGGGGTCCAAATCTTCTCTCTCACCAATTATCTTGCATATTTCAGCAAGAATCTTCTCCTCTACTGCTGGATGTGAATCAAGAAGCCAAAAGAACCAACTCATGGCCACTGAAGAAGTGTCTCTGCCAGCAAGAATGAAGTTCACACAAATATCTCTTAAAAATCTGTATGAAAATGGCTTCCCATTCTCATCTTTTAACCCCATAAACACTGTTAAAAGATCTAATCTTTGCTTCTTCTTATCGTCCTCACTTTGTACGGAGAGTTCTTTCTTTCTTGTCCTTATGACATCCTCTGCAAACTCATCCACATCTTTTATTGATCTTTTCAGCTTCTTTTCGGACCCCAAATCAAGAAACCTCATAGCTTTCCATATGCATGCTGGTGTAACGAAACGTAGGACAGTAGCTTCTGTTGCATCCTCGAAGGCTCTAGCAAATGGTATGTCAGGCAAACCTGGGCGTAAACATCCTGGATCAGCCCCAAATGCTATCATGCAAACATTATCAAACGTTAGCCTCAGTAGAATATCTTGTATATCAATCGATACTGAGTTGTTCACCGCATTTTCTAGGACCGGCAAGAGCCTAGAATGAACTAGTTCAAGCAATGACTCAGTTGTTGATTGCCTGAACTTTGTCGAATGAAATTCAATGCTTGCTGTCTTTCTCTGCCTCTGCCATTTCTCATCATCAGCATTGAATATCCCTCCGCCGAGAAGATCCCCTACCGTGTCCCGAAAATACTGGCCTTTGGGGTAATTAGGGAACCTGGTCTTGAGAAGATGCTCAAGATTTCTTGGATCCGCAGTCACTACACAATTAAGACTGCTAAACCACGGACCTTTGAACCGAAAAGTCCCATTTTGATCGCAAAGAACATCCGAAATCCATTCGTACATGTTGCATTGAATACCAGACACCAATGATGGTAGCATTCCTAGAACTGGCCATACGGGCAGTCCACAATGCTTTTTCTGCCTTAGAGAATGTATGGCGATGAAGACCACAAGGGCAAGGAGGAGCTCTAAGATTTGAATATCTTTCAAGAAAAACAGTCTCCTCGATATGAAGTATCCGGCGACAGCACCGGACGAGGAGGAGGAAAGGGAAGTGAGATTGTAATTGATGCTAGGATTGATCATGGTGTTGGGATGATAGGGAGTGAGGCAATCGTCCATATGATACGGTTTTTCCTTATGTTTATAGGAGGGGGTCATGTGTTACAAGGGAGTAATATTTTTGTGCTTTCTTGGCGTGCAGTTTATGGCCAATTGGTATGATTTGGTGAGCTGAAAATGCGTGGGCTCCTGTTGTTTTCTATGTGACTAAACTGATAAATTCTTGGATGGTTTTATCCATTTGATGTTTTCATTTGGTTGGAAATGTTATATCTCTGCTGGTCTCCGGTAAATGAGAATTCGGAGCAGCTGCTGCTTGTGTATTAAGTGATTGATGGAGAGTGTTGCTCTTTCTGAAACTGTTTTTTATTTTTTAGAAATACATTAAAATATTATTTTTTATTTTTTAGAAATTATTTTTGACACCATCACATCAAAATAATATAAAAACATCAAAAATATTAATTTAAAATAAAAAAATATCATTTTTTTTAAAACAATTTTAAAATGATACGTAAAACTCATGACAAATAAGAATTAGGGCTGACAGTAGCTAGTATGAGAGAGTGAAGACTTTTTGGAGGATAGGAAGTTGGTGGTGACGGATAACCTAAGAGCAACTATTTACTCTAATAATTTTCCCCATGTTTAACAATGCAAGTTATTTATTACAAAAAGATAGATTTCGGTCACCAACAGCCAAGTCCATGTTCGTTGCATCACGTAGTTAATTATCCAGACAACTTGTACTTGTGGGTTTTGGTTTCGATTTTGTAAATTAATTTCAACTTGAATAAATAATTAAGTTTGAAAAGGCCTTGCCTTTCAAAATCAAACCCAACGACTTAGACTTTGAATTTAGGTAATCTTCTAGACCTAAAAGATAGCTTTACATATCTTGTTAATATCTTACACCCAAGTTCCAACTACATAGGTTACTACAGCACCTTGATGAATAAGCACGCAGCCGATGATTTGTCAAAAATAAATAAAAATATTTCCATCGCCATCCCTTGTCATACAATTATAATTGAGACAAATATATTGGATCCTTCTATCAACAATTAATCTTGACCATTACTTTTCGAATTGAGTCTCCATCCCATGAACAGTGTTAAACACATTTGTTAATGCAAGGATCAAACAAAGGTTGTTTAAGATACATTAGGAATCCAAGTCAAAAAAAAATATAGGTTAGGGACTCAATTAAGAAAAGTCATTGATTAGGGACTAAATTGACATTATCCCTATTTCCTTTTCGTTTCTTTTTTGATGAACCAAGATATATTTAAGTAGAAACAAGAATCTTATACCAATCAAAATTTTCCATGCGTTGTTTTATTATTATTATTATTATATATATAAATTGAAATAAATGACATGGAAAATAAATGAGTCTTTATATATTTATTGGCCAATGGATGGATGGCACATGAGATGAGATATTGAAGATATCTTGTTGTAAATGCAAGATCTTGTAAAATAAAATCAACCAATAAAACTGCTAATTCAAGTCATTGATATATTATTGAAGATTTTTCAACCTGCTATTAAAATCAAAATTCATTTTTGAGTTGCATGAATAAACTAAGCCAATTCTCGAGTCGATATCGACATCAAATCAAAGAAGGCACGAGGGTTAGCTAATCCAAGGCTAAGACTACAAGTAAATCCACCATAAAAGTCAAGTGATACACATGGACTTTTGTTTGACACTCAAGGTGACTACTTTAAAAATTCCCCTATGGAGACTTATTCATGTCAATCACCAAATAAGGCTTTGAGCTTTGGCATTATGTCATCGATGATGACTAAGACTATAATTTTAGAGGATTAATGGGATAACTTGAAAACACTTGATGAGGGGCTTTCAACATCCATTTAAGCAAAGGATCACGAGATAATGAAGTTGATGAACAAACATTGTTGTTACTCATTTTTAGGCCTCACGTGCTGGAGATGATGTATATCCCTTTTGAACCAAATGCAAGAGTTTAGCTCATGGTTACTAGACGATTGATAAAAGTAGGGAATAAAAATGTTTTTTTCTAACCCTATCTTTGTTGTCTTATGCTTTTTTTACCCTCCTCCTTTGCTACCGAAATTGTCAAGACTCTTAGATTAATTAGGAGTCTTCATAATACTAAATTCATTCTTTCTTTATCTATTCTTTCAGGTTGAATAAATCCCTCAATATTTGCATTGATTTTGTTGTTGTTGCAATTCTGTTATGACACCAAATTTTTCTTCCAACTTAGACTTTGAATCTGACTTGGTTGCCATCCCAACTATATGCTATCATTCATGATATGTTATAGAATTGATCTGAACCTTTATTGGGTCATAGAGCCTACTATTCTTGTTGTTACTCATTTTAGGCCCCACGTGCTGGAAATGACGTGTATCCCTTTTGAACCAAATACAGGAGTTTAACTCATGGTTATTGGACGATGAATAAAAGTAGATAATAAAAATATTTTTTCCAAACCTTGTCTTTTCTTCCTTCTGCTTTTCTTATCCTCTTCTTTTGCTGATGAAATCATCATGATTCTTAGATTAATTAGGAATGTTCATCATGCTAAAGTCATTCTTTCTTTATCTAGTCTTTAAGATGGATAAATACCTCAAGATTTGCATTGATTTTGTTGTTGTCGTAATTCTGCTCTAAAACCAAAATTTTCTACTAACCTGGTTTTGTGTAATATTTGACCATCCCAGCTATATTTTTTCATTAATGACATGCTCAAGAATTGATCTGAACCTTTATAGGATCCTAGAGCCCACTGTTCTTATGTCCAATTCTTAGTCAGATGGGGATGCTTGACATTGTCAGTTTCCAAATCAGATTAGAAGATCTTTTTGACCAATCAAATTAAGGGCAAATTCTGTTCTTAGAAACTATTTTTTCTTGCTTTGGATCTTTCATAAAAGTTGTAGTCCTATACGTATAGATGACTTTAGATTTTTGAAGAGCCTAATTTTGATATCCAAATCTTAAGATATTCTTGTTTAAATATTTAGATCTGAGTTTATAAGTCTTATATGAGAGACCCAATTTATTGTTTCGAGGATTTATTAGGATATCAAAGACCAATTTTAAATTTGGGAAATGTAGAAACCCCCTTTGATTAAAGATTGATTGAAGATTCATTTTTAATTATTAAACAAAGATCTAGGTTTGATCTAAAATTTAGTCTCATTGAAAAAACACAAGGGGGTGGCTGGTTTTGAAAACGTCACAATACTTTATGTTGTTTGAAAACGACACTATGTTTTTTACCATAGGTTTAAAGTTGGATAAATCCCTCAGAATTCACACAAAAAAAATGATTTTGCTGCTTTTGCAAATTCTATTCTTCAAAATAGTTTTTTCTGACTTTGAAAGTTGTAGTCCTGTAGGTATATATGAATTTGGGTTTTTGAATCGTCTGGTTTTGATGTCAAAAGCTCAAGATATTCTTGCTTGAATGTCTACTATAAAAGCTGAAAATCCTGCTACGATATGTACTATTCATTGTTATTTTGAGAATAACCCCCACCCTCGCAAATTCTTTTATTTTCTCTATAATTTCTCGTTGGTTTCCATGATTCTCTCACTTGATTTTTGAGCTGAAAATCATGTTTTTTTTTGTCTCAGAATCATAGAATGTCAATCAGAATATTTATTTTCCTATTTTGTTTTCTCTAATTGTAGAAAAAAAATGATTTGCATCCTAGATTAATGCATTGAATCTTTCCTAAATAGAGTTATGTATAGGCTGTATATATACCTCACTTGCTGACCTAAAAAAAGAGGAGAAGATAAGAGAGAAAAGAGGAAAAGAAAAGAGGGCAAAAGGATGAAAGAGGGGTAAGCAACATAAAACTAAAAACAAATAGTGAAAGGACCTCCTTCCAACCAGCTCTTCCCTCTTCCCCACAACCTCTCCCTCCACCAACTTCTCCGGCATTTGTCATTATCCCTAGAAGCAATGATCACCGGTTGTGCAAGAGCTCAACATCATCGTCTTCAGTTGTGAGTTGCCACATAAGTTTCCATGCATTCCTCTTCCCTTTGCATTTTAATTACGTACTCATTGTGCATGTTTTTGTTTTACTATTCAAGTGAATTATAATTCACTTGAACAGTAACTATGCGTGAGCTACCTTATGCATGCCTTTTGTTTGCTTCGTCGAGTCGTTGGATTGGGAAAGTGACCTGACTCTCTATTTTTTCTCTTTATTATTTTATATTGTAAAAAAATACCAATATTGTATTAAGAATACTTGGTTTTTCGGCGCAGTGTGACAAGTATACATATACATAATACGTAGGCTTAACAATGGTCTGAATTCCATATATGCTCGAAGTGTGAAGACTCTTCGTTGAGAGATCCTCTTTTCTTTCAGGTATTTGGCTTCACACTCCTCTCAAATTTGACTTCCAATTTTCTAAAGGGTGCGATGGTAACCTAGGAATAGGTTTTAAAACCAATTACACCTTGGATAAGTGTAACCACATATGAGTCCATAGAATCTAGAAGACTAGTGATTTTGTCATTAGTAATCCATAAAAGTGTTTGTTGCTTTCCTTAAAAAAATTTCTTGTTGATAAGGAATTTGTAATGTTGGGTTCACTATGAATACATTGATTAAGCTAAGCACAAGTTAAGAGCAAATAATATAAGCGACTGCTGCTGATGGTGTTTTTTTTACCAAGGGAGAAAAGAAGGTAACCGATAAGTAATTATCTCAGCTAAAATCATTTTAGATGAGACACCAAAATATAATTTATATTATTATTAAATATACCCTTTCAAGTGAAAGTTTTTTAGACTTGAAATTTGTATAAATCTAAACTATCTTGTACTTAATTTTTATTAAATAAAAATGAGAGGTGAGATTTGAACTTGTGATCGTTGGGTCAATAAGATTCTAATATATATCAAAAAATCATTTCATCTAAAAACTTTGGGTTTTATATAAGAATCCAAAATATAATTTATATTATTTTATATCAATAATTTAACTCTTTGAAACTTTACTCGTGTTTTTTATAGCCACCTTTTACTGTAATGCCTTTTTTTTTACTCGTTGAAAATAACAAGAATCCTATTGTGTGAAACAAAGTCAGTTTACCTCATGCCCTCTCTATAAACAAAGTCTAAAACCCTTTTCTTTTTCTTTCTTTAAGTTAACCGCTGTTACTATATCGCAACTCGCGATCATCATCACCGCAACCTCCAGCTGAGAATCAGCTGGCTCCCCCTGTGATTGCTAGTAGCAAACAACAGTCAAATGGGGCTGATAGTAGCTTGCGTTCTGCATCTTCCATGACCTCTCAACCCTGTCTCGTGAAATCAATATGGGTATGATCTATAATAATAATATCCCATCACAACTGCTATTTTAAATAGTTCCAGATGCTAAAAGTATTCCAGGTTCTTGGGCATCAACACAGCATGCTATCGTATAGCTCCAGCAGTCAAACATTAAATAGTTCAATTGGTTGGAACTTAATGAATTCTGCATCTCCCATCACAACTGCTACTTTAAAATATCAGGGAAACAAAAAAATCATTCTAATATTCTCAGAATGCTGATATAAACAAGGTCCCTTGTTTCAGGTAAAGAGTCATGGTGCTGATATATGGAAGACTACTATTTCTAATACAGTTTCTAATATAATGTGCAAAATCTTCCATGAGGATCGCACTGGCCCATAAAGTGGCTGGGAGATCACTCTGGGGAGAGCTTGAAGAAATTTGGAATGCAAGAACAAATGGAGTTGTCTAAAGTTGGTTGTATTTTAATATAGTGACGTGCTCAGTTCTCTCCAGATAAGTTTGGACAACAAGATTATAGTGAATGATTGCTTCGTGGACCTAGGTTCATTTCCTGGAGATCAAAGGGGTCATGTTAATGCCCTTGTTGATATGTTTATATCTTGATGAAGACGCATTTGCAGTTGCCAAACTCTAGGAACTCTGCAAGCAGAATCTAGTTGATCCTGTACTCATGGAATTCTGGTAGTGGCAGCTACAATCAACACTTTGCCATGCAACATGACATTCTTAGAGGACTAGTTATTCATCACAGAAACTCCAAACTCCAAACTAAAAAAAAAAAGAAAAAGCATTTCAGCTGCAGAAAGTAAGAAAAAAAAGAGAGAATGTTACAAGGAAGAAGCAGCAGATCACTCAATTCCTGAGACCTCTTCTGAAATGCCCCTGAAGAAGACAATGAACACAAATGTCAACTAAGCAAGGAAAGGTGAATTCTTCCTTAAAAAGGGGTATTTGGAACTTCCTCCAGCAAATCCAAAAGTGCTGCTGCAAAATCTGGAGGAAAGTAAGGGGAAGTCAGTAAAACTGGTGGGATATATATGACTCTAAAGTGAAGAAACCAGATGATCATGGCAGAAATTGTTGAAGAATGAAGACTAAAGATTGATTCCAATCCTACAATTAATGTCAGGATTTTACTATCTTTTAATTATTGTGTTTTCCTAAATAAGATCATATTGTATGATCAAAGTTCTAGTTTACATTTTAAGTATTTTCCTATTTAGATTATAGAAGAAGAAGTTGTAACCAAATAAGGAAACCCTATTTTGTAACACTTCATATTTTCATTCTAAATAAGAGAAGAGGGATAGCAGTAACCTCACCTTCGATTCTGCTCATGTTTGCTGAAATCCATTGTTCTTCATCTGTTCTTTGTTTCTTTGCATTTCTAGAAATTGATTCAAACAGTAACTGTTTGAATCAATAAAACAGTAGAGTTGACTTTTGTTGACTTGTTCTTTGATTGATTTCATACAATTGGTATCAGAGCAAGAATTGGATCTTTGAAGGGGATAAAGAGTGAAACAGGAGAAAATTAAGTGAGGTATTGTTCTTTAAGGGTGGTGAGTGAAACACGAGAGTCTTAGAAATTTAATTGTGCTATGGAATCTTCTTCTTTTCCATCCAAAACATCAGTCTTTACTGGACAGAACTTTGGTGTATGGGCTGTCAAAATGGAAACCTACTTGAGAGCTTTTGATTTGTGGGAAATAGTGGAAGAAGATAGGCAACCTAATCCACTAGGAAACAATCCCACGGTTGCACAAATAAGGTTCTTTAATGATGAGAAAGCCAAGAGGTTCAAAGCACTTTTATGTCTGCATAATACAGTGAGTGAAGAGATCTTCACAAGGATCATGGCTTGCAAATCAGCCAAAGAAGCCTGGGATAAATTGAAGGTTGAATTTCAGGGGGATGAGAAGTCAAGAAAGATGCAAGTGCTGAATCTAAAGAGACAATTTGAAGGAATAAAGATGAAGGAGACTGAAACTATCAAAGATTTCTCATCACACATCTCAAAGATGGTGAATCAAGTGAGATTGTTTGGTGAAGAATTTCTAGAATCTCGAATTGTAGAGAAAGTGCTGGTGCATGCAAATACTGTCAAAAAACAAATCATCATGAAGCCTGGTGTTGGCTCAAGAACATTCAGTGCAGAAACTGTAAGCAATTCGGGCATGTTCAAAAATTCTGCAAAAACAGAATTGAGAATGTAAAACAAGCACAACTAACTGACAAGGATGAAGATAAAGAAGAAACCTTGTTCATGGCTTCTGTATTGCATATGGACTGCACAACAAAGGCAGAGGCAGAGACAGACAAATCAATATGGCTTATTGACAGTGGTTGAATCACATGTCTGCTCATCGAAGTTTGTTTAAATTCTTAGATAAAAATTATTTATCTAAAGTCAGAATTGGGAATGGAGACTTTGTGGAGGTTGAAGGAAGAGGATCAATTCAAGTAGAAACAATGTCAGGTACAAAAATTCTGAATAATGTGCTATATGTGCCTAAACTAAGTCAGAATTTAGTTAGTGTTGGACAACTACTTGAATCCGAATATTCATTACTCTTTAATAGAGGAGTATGTGAAATTAAAGATAATCATGGTGTGTTGCTTCTTTCCGCAAAAATGGTGAATAGAAGTTTTTGCATTGATTGGAAAAAGTTGTGTTTGAGTGCAAGCACATGTGAGGAGAGTAATTCTGTTCTGTGGCATAAGAGAATGGGGCATGTTAATTATGTAGCATTAAAGAAAATGGCTGATTTACATACTTCATATGGTCTACCTAGTATACAAGCTCAAAGTGATATGCGTGAAGCATGTCAACTAGGAAAACAAACAAGAGTTGCATTTCCTGTAAACAATTTCAGATCATCATCTAAGCTATAGCTAATACACACTGATATGTGTGGTCCAATGCACAATGAATCATTGAATGGTTCAAGGTATTTTCTGCTATTTATTGATGATTATAGCAGGTATTGTTGGGTATTCTTTTTGAAATAAAAAACAGATGTGTTCTATGAGTTTGTGAAGTTTAAAACAGATGTTGAAGTAGAAACTGGAGAGAAAATAAAGGTGCTGAGATTAGACAGTGGGGGAGAGTTCACTTCATAAAGATTCAAAGATTTCTTAGCAAAAGAAGGGGTAAAACAACAGCTAACTATCCCTTACACACCACAGCAGAATGGTGTAAGTGAGGAGAAATAGAACCTTGATGGAAATGACAAGGTGTCTTTTGTATGAGAAGAAATTACCTTTGAAATTCTAGGTTGAGGGAGTCAATACATCAGCCTATCTTCTGAACATAATGATCACCAAAGTGCTAGGTGAACAATCTCCTTATGAACTCTGGTATGGTACTAAGCCTCGTATTGATCATCTCAGAATTTTTGGAAGTCCATGTTATGTTTTACAGCCTGAAATCAAGAGAAAGAAGCTTGATTAGAAGACTGAAGTAGGCATTTTCATAGGTTATAGTTCACAATCAAAAGGCTGTAAATTCTATGATCTTAAACATAACAAAGTTGTTGTTGCTAGAGATGTCAAAATTGTAGAAGATGCAATATGGAATTGGGAGGCAGACTTAGTAGAAGGGACAAAACTTCAAGAAGAAATTCAAGCAATAACAGATGGAAGTGATGATGACTTACCCGTGAGAGGAACAAGGTTGCTGACTGAAATTTATAGCAGATGCAATCTTGCTGAAGAAGAGCCAACTAGTGTAGAGGAAGCCATAAATTCACAAGTATGGACTATTGCAGTGAAAGAAGAACTCAAGATGATAGAGAAGAATGAAACATGGATACTAGTGGACAAACCTATTCACAAGAAGGTAGTTGGTGTGAAGTGGATTTTTAAGCTGAAATTGAATGCAAATGGCAGCACCAACAAGCACAAAGCAAGGCTTATGGCCAAAGGATATTCTCAGGAACCAGGTACTGATTTCACAGAAACTTTTGCTCCTATGTCTAGAATTGACACTATCAAGTTGTTGCTAGCCTTAGCAGCACAGTGTGGCTGGTTTATATACCAACTAGATGTAAAATCTGCATTTCTCAATGGAGTTTTAAATGAAGAAACCTATGTTGAGCAACCTGATGGCTTTGAATCTGATGCAAACAAGGTATACTTGTTGAAGAAAGCCTTATATGGCCTTAAACAGGCTCCTAAAGCCTGATATTGCAGATTGGATGAGTATCTACTGAAATTGGGTTTTGTGAGAAGTATAAATGAAATTACCCTTTATGTGAAGAAGGTTAATACACATACACTAATCATATCAGTGTATGTAGATGACTTGTTAATTGCAGGAGATAAAGAGCAGCTAGTTGAAGAATTCAAAACCAATATGAAAAGCATGTTCGAAATGAATGAACTAGGCAAACTGTCCTACTTCTTGGGTATGGAAGTGACTCAAACTGGACAAGGGTATTTCTTGTGTCAAACAAGGTTTGCTACTAGATTACTAGACAAATTTGCAATGGAGAATTGCAAACCAGTAAGCACAACCATGGTGCTAGGACAAAAACTGTCCAAAGAAGATGAATCACCTAGAGCTGATGGCAGAATGTATAGAAGTCTTATTTGGAGCTTAATGTACCTCACAACCACACAACCTTACTTGGTGTTTGCTGTGAATTACTTATCTAGGTTCATGCAAGATCCTAGCCAAATCCACTACACTACTGCTAAAAGAGTCCTAAGATACATAAAGGGAACTTTAACTCTTGGTATACATTTCATGAGGTCTAACTCAATGAAATTAATTGGCTTTACATAGTGACTGGGGTGACAGTGATGAAATGATCAGCACCTCGGGATACTGTTTTTCTATGGGTGGAGGCATTTTTTGTTGGAATTCAATGAAGCAATCAGTTGTTGCTCATTCAACAGCTGAAGCTGAATATATTACATCTTATGTGGGAGCAAAACAACTCATATGGCTAAGGAAAATACTATGTGATCTAGGTCATATGCAACAAAGTCCCACAGTTCTGTTTTGTGACAATACTTCAGCAATTGCAATCTCTAAAAATTCAGTATTTCATGACAAAACAAAGCATATGAAGATCAAGTATCATGCTATACGGCAATATCAACAAGAAGGGGAATTGGAAATGATGTACTGCCCCTCAAAGGATCAACTTGCTGATATATTCACTAAGCCTTTAACTAATGACAAATTTGAAGAGCTTAGGGAGATGATTGGAATGTGTAGTCTTGGAACCAAGGGGGAGTGTTGAAGAATGAAGACTAAAGATTGATTGCAATCCTACAATTAATGTCAGGATTTTACTATCTTTTAATTATTGTGTTTTCCTAAATAAGATCATATTGTATGATCAAAGTTCTAGTTTACATTTTAAGTATTTTCCTATTTAGATTATAGAAGAGGAAGTTGTAACCAATTGGGGAAACCCTATTTTGTAACACTTCATATTTTCATTATAAATAAGAGAAGAGGGATAACAGTAGCCTCACCTTCGATTCTGCTCATGTTTGCTGAAATCCATTGTTCTTCATCTGTTCTTTGTTTCTTTTCATTTCCAGAAATTGATTCAAACAATAACTGTTTGAATCAATAAAATAGTAGAGTTGACTTTTGTTGACTTGTTCTTTGATTGATTTCTTACAGAAATAAGGAGCAAATCCCTAAAATTGGAAATAAATTTGAAGTCGCTTCCGAAACTGCCAGCAAATCCTAAAATGATGACCTGGTGGCATCCAAGCTAGGAAGTCCAAAGAAGATGAGACCCCAAAGATTGGCAAGTCAAAGCATGATACCCCAAAGGTTTCCTCCTCTAAGAACAGGGGTAAAGCCACAACAAGTGGTGGAAAATGTGATGTCAGTGGTGCTAGTAAGTTGAAGTCAGGCTCGTCTAAGGTGAAATAAATTGATGATAAAGAGACCTCAGCCGACTCAGACTAAGCCAACTAGTGACACCAGGATTCAAGCTCTTCGGGTAGACATAATGCATAAAAAACTCCATTGAACTGCAATATGATACAAGTCTCTAGTTGTGTTAAGGAGAGGAAAGAAACAAAAACAAGATTTTATGGTAACCAACCACTTTAAAAAGAAAAAAAGTCATTACGGTTGTTGCTACCTAATTTTTGACTCATTATTTTTCTGAAAAATATATCAAAAAAATAGATCTTGGTACAAGGGCAAAATTGAACAAATTGAGAGTTTAATGATCAATGGAGGGTTAAATCGCGAAAATCAGAAATCAAGGATCAGATAAAAAGATCGCGCAAAGCTAAGGTTGAGATTGAATTTTTGATGGGATAATGGCATAAAATCACAAGTTTAAATCCAATTGGGTGCAATTAAAGAAATTATAAAGGACCAAATAATATTTTTTACCTTCCTAATTTTTTTTTGAAATCTGCATTAAGAAAAAAAATAAAAAAATATGCACTGTTCCGGCGTGCATTTGCATTAAATTTTCAGGCGCGCCATATTGATCACAGCAGATCAATCAAATTTTCTTCCTAATCAATCGTGATCTCCTTCGTGATTCTCCTCCATGTCTTCTTGATTCTCCTCTGATTGTTATTGATTTGCATAGTTGTCCAGACTTTCCTCAAACACTGCGAACGGTTGGGTCTTCTCTGCTATAAATAACAGCTTACACGGTGAGAAGAAAAAAAAGAGAGAAGGGATTTACGTGAGAAACACAGTGTTAAGGACGCAGAAAAATATAGAGAATGGCAGAGCCATTGGCATAAAAATTTTGATTTAATCTTCTTCCTACTCTCCCCTGCATTTTCCCCTCGTTTTTACTCTGCCTCCCTCTCTCTAAAACCAGACCTCTGTCTCTCTCTCCCTCTAGGTTAACAGCCCCGACAACCAATCCCAGCCACTTCACTCCACCCCATCATCAACAAACTCTCCACCACCTCTCCAGAAACTCAGCCATCATCTCAGAAAAGGTTGTGGCAGAACAACCCCATCGACTGCAACGTAGCACCGACAGGCTTCCGACGTCTACTCCGGCCACCACCGGCCATCATCTCCGACGCCACCACGACAGGAAGAACCACCTTGACGTCCTCTACCTAAAGGTGTTAACAGGTAAGCCATTCATCACACTCGAAATTTTCCATTTGTATTGTTCATCATCTTCATCTCTGCATGCGGGAGTGAATTAATTCACTCCCCGCTGTGCCGGGTCAGGCCGGGTTTGGATACCCGGCCTGACTTATCATGAGGCGGGCTTCCAGCCTGAGAGAAAGACGGGCTTCCAGCCCGTCTGATTGAAGCCTAGCCCAGCCCACATTCCTGGGCCGATGGCCCAGGCACAAGATTTTTTGGGCCGACGGCCCAGACCCTAGATATTATGGGCCGACAGCCCAGCTCCCAGATCCCTCTGGGCCGACAGCCCAGACCCCAGATATTCTAGGCCGACAGTCCAGGTCCCTCTGGGCTGACAGCCCAACCCGAGACAGGCTGGGCTGACAGCCCGAGACTACAAGTAGGGTGGGCTGACAGGCAGCCCACCAAGAGAAAAAAATATAAAAAAAAACAAAAAAAAAATTGTAATAATAAATAGAAAAAATATAACATTGAAAAAAATAAAAAATACATTTTTAGAAAATATTTAGAGCAAAAAATGTGGTTTTATGCATACGGCCAATACACTAGCATATTTTAAAAAAAATTCATTTTCTTTTAAAAAGAAATATTGTATCTATGAGTTTGAAGAAAAAATATGTTTAGCATATATTTCTCAAATAAAAAATCATTTCTTGCATTTTTGGATTTTACAACATGTTTGTAAGACCCAAATGGTATTGGCCAATATTTAAAAAAATATAAAAATCTTTTTTTTGGGAATTTATTATTCACTATCGGTATTTGGATAAATAAATTCTAAGGGATTAATATCCAAAATATTTGGCGGGAATGATATGCTATTATTCACTGTTGGTATTTGGATAAATAAATCTTAAGGGGTTAATATCCAAAATATTCGGCGGGAATGATATGTTATTATTCACTGTTGGTATTTGGATAAATAAATCCTAAGGGTTTAATATCCAAAATATTCGGTGGGAATGATATCCTATTCGTCGTTTAACCAACATATTTTTTGAAAGATCCAAATCATAACAAATCATAACCAAACAAAAACACCAAGCAGCTTACCTTAGGTAAGGCGTACTAGGAGTGCTAAAACCTTCCCTTTATGCAACCAGTCCCTTACCCTAGAATCTCTGAAAGACCAGTTTAGGTTTCCTAGTGACCATAATACTAGGTGGTGACTCCCTTTTTCACGAAAATAAAGATGATACCCCAAACCAGTGTTATCAGTTCCGTTCCGTTCCGGCCGGAACGCCCCGTTCCAGAAGCAAATCCGGAACAAAACGACGACGTTTTTGTTCCGGTAAAAATTCCGGTCGGTACCGGTAATTCCGGCCGGAACGCCCCGGTTCCGTACCGGGCGTTCCGTTCCGGTTCAAGGCAAAACGACGTCATTTTGTCTTGTAACAAACGACGTCGTTTGGCCAATACACGGGCAAACAATACACTCTTTTCCCTTTCTTCTTCCCACTCCCACTCTCCCATACCCAGACGACCGATTTCCCCCAATTTCCCCCAATCTATTCCCGATTCTCTGATCTCAAATTAATCCAGAAATCCCTTGTTTTCGATTCATAATCCCGAAATCCCTCACTTGAAAAGCTCAATTTGTAATCCTCAACCCCTAAATCAGCTCAATTTCTGAAACCCTAAATCAAAAATCAAAATCACGGCGGCATAATTTCTTCCACACGACGGCGCAATTTCTTCCACACGACAGCACAAAATCTGCAGTAGTTCTTCTTCCCCATATCTCCAGTTAAAGGTACACATTTGAGGAACCAAATGCTTTAATTTATTGAAAAATTGAAACTGTCGAAAATGCATGAATGTGAATGGAGAAATAAATTTTCTATTTTGCTCTAAAAATGCATAAATGTGAATTTAATCTGTTTGTTGTTGCAATATATGATCGTGTTACTCTATTTATGAGGTGAATCAAAGAAGAATTTTTTGCTTTTTTCTTTAGTAGGAGATTGCTGTTGATGATAAAAGTGTGACTTGGCTATGTTTGTTGCTGAGTTTTTTCTTTAGTTTCAATGTTTTTGAGCCGAAGTTGTTTGGGAAATAGTTAGCGTATTTTTTATTTATAAAAAAAAATTGTTCTTCTTGAACTGTTTACGTGAGTCGTATTATGTTCGTTTGTTTGCTGAGCTAGCTGAATCAAGTATGATACTGTATTATAATTTGATTGATTAAGAAAGAAAGAAAGAAAATATTCTTAGTAGAAATTCTCAAAATGATTTGTTTTGAAGTTCTGTTTCAAATTCTATGATGAAGTGCCCTTGAAATGGTAGGAGATGCTTTCTCAGATTGAATGACTTTCATACAGTTCTGATGTTATATACAACAACAATTTCAAACTTGATGGTTTGATAGCTAAGACCATAGAGAGGAGAAGAAAAGTACGATGTTGATTTGCTATCCTTAATTCTGTTTGGAAATCAAAATGGGTACAAGTTTGATGATTTACTTGCCATTTTATGATTAGTTATTGAGTCACTGATGGAAGGGTTTATGAAGATTTGATGAAATATTGGGAATTAGCTCTAAGTTGCTAATATCAAAATATATATCTTATTTTAGAGCAATATTTTTAGAGTAAAGAATGATACATGCCTAACTTGTGTTATCTTTCTTACAACAGATTAAATTACATGGCTGAAAAACTCATCTAGTGGTGGGAGTTCCATGTATTCAGCTCCAAACGAAGATCGGATGATCCAAAGATGGGCTCATGGACGAGTGGTTCCCGGTGTAAAGAATGCAAGTATATGCATTTATTGTAATAAACGGATCAATGGTGGTGGTGTTACTCGGTTGAAGTGCCACCTTGCTGGGTATTAAAGGTCAAGTTGAACCTTGTAAAAAGGTCCCTCCGGAGGTTAAGTGGCTAATGAAACAACTGGTAGATGAAATGACAATGGAGAAAGAGAGAAGAAAAAGAATTAGAACTGATATTGGAAATTCTCAATCAGCTTCCAATGATGAAGAAATAGAAGAGGGTGATGCTGTAAATCCTTGTTCGGGTGATATACGTTCACAAACAAGTAGAAGAATGACAGTGCAAGGAACAACTACATCTGGAAGAAGGATTCCTTTATTTCCTCCACGAACTACCCCGGGTTCCCAGCCTAGTATTAGAAGTGCAATGGCTACTAAAGAGATGGAACACAATGAAAGAAAAGCCGTAGCAACATGGTGGTATGATGCTAATATACCGTTTAACAGTGCTAATTCGTATTATTATCAGCCAATGCTAGATGCCGTAACATCCATAGGACCTGGGTTTAAAGGCCCATCATATCATGATTTAAGAGGATCACTTTTGAAAGATGTAGTTCATGATGTCCATGAATACATTTTAAGTATCAAGGCTGAGTGGAGAGTTTATGGATGTTCAATTATGGCTGACGGGTGGTCAAATAGGAGGAATGCACCAATTGTGAATTTCCTTGCCTATTCTCCGAGAGGCACCATATTCTTGAAGTCTGTTGACACTTCAGGACTTCGAAAAGATAAAGAGACATTGCTGGAGATGTTTGATGAAGTTGTCAAAGAAGTTGGACAAGAGAATATTGTCCAATTTGTTAGTGATAATGAGGCTTCATTTAAGGCTGCTGGGAAAGCTTTGCAGCAAAGGTATGACACCTTTTTTTGGTCTCCTTGTGCTGCCCATTGCATTGATTTAATGCTTGAAAATATTTGTGATCCGAGATATTTTCCAATGATTGATGAAACCATTAAACAGGCAAGAAATATAACCAAGTTTATATATAATCATGCATGGGGTCTAGCTTTGATGAGGAAAGAATTCACAAATGGACATGATTTATGTTGTCCTGGCATAACAAGGTTTGCAACCCATTTCTTAAGCCTCCAATGTTTACTGAAGTTTAAGAAGGAGCTTCGACATATGTTTACTTGCACAAAATGGGTTGAATCAAGTCATGGCAAAAGTCGGGTTGGAAAGGAAATTGCTGATATAGTTTTACAAGATAAAGACTTTTGGCCGAGATGTGCACATATAGTCAACGTCAGCGAGCCTTTAGTACGAGTTCTAAGGTTAGCAGACAGTGAAGAAAAACCATCAATGGGATATTTATAT
Source organism: Salix udensis (assembly GCA_029204005.1). NCBI lineage: Eukaryota > Viridiplantae > Streptophyta > Magnoliopsida > Malpighiales > Salicaceae > Salix > Salix udensis. The sequence continues at coordinate 5,119,681 of CM055025.1, forward strand.
GAGGCAATGGATAAAGCAAAAGAAGCCATCAAAACAAGGTTGAAAAATAGAATGTCTCAATATGGACCATATATTCGGGTAATTGATGCTAGATGGGATAAGCAACTTCATAGTCCATTACATGCAACAGGATGTTTTCTTAATCCTGGAATATTTTTTAGGCCTTGTTTTTCAAAACAAAGGGAGGTAACTCGAGGTTTGCTTACCACAATTATGAGATTGGTTCCTGATTGTGATACTCAAGATAACATCAGTGCCCAAATTGAGGAGTATAAGAGAGCAACTGGTCTTTTTGGTGTAACCATAGCTATTCGTCAAAGAGAAAAGTTAAATCCAGGTAATAACTTTTATTTTTTACAATATAATGTCTTTTTTTTTATCTATAATATTTGATTTATTCAAAATTTGTTATCTAGTTTCATGGTGGGAGCAATTCGGCATTGATACTCCAGAACTTCAAAAGTTTGCAATTCGAGTTCTTAGTCAATGTTGTAGTGCAACTGGGTGCGAAAGAAATTGGAGTGTATTTGAATTCATTCATTCAAAAAAGCGAAATAGGCTTGAGCACAAGAGATTAAACGATTTAGTATTTGTTCGCTATAATCTAAAGATTAAACAGAGGTAAGTAAAATATCAATATTATTATATTAGTAATTATTTTCTATTACATTGCTATTAATTTTTTTAATTTCTTTCATGTTTATTCTTTGTAGGAATATGAGCGTAACAAGAGATGCTTTAGATCCCATTAGCCTTGACAACATTGATCTATTGAATGAATGGATTTGTGAAGAACCCGGTCTTCTTGATGGAGATGACATAAGTTGGGAGAGTATCGAAGCACCTTTCGCTACTTTAAATTTAGATGATGAAGAGACATGTGTAAATGAGGAGAATGAGCTTGGTGGAAATGACCAGTCATTGGAATGTCTTGTTGACGACTTTCCTTATGTTCCACAGCCAGATCAAGATCCTTATTTTTATATTAATGATGTAGAGGATGTTTGATGTATTTTTCTTTTATTTTAGAACATTTTACTTTCATAATTTTTTGGAATTTCAAAGATGTTTCTAATTTGGAGATTATGTTTGTATTGTATAATTTAAATTTTATTTATCTTGAATTTAAATTATACTTGTTTTAATATTTTATTTTTTTCATATATATAATTAAATAAATATGAACAGTACAAAACCGGAACAGAACGCCGGAATGCACCAAAACCGAAACGTTCCGTTCCAAACAAAAAACCGGAACGGTACCCGGAACGGATTTTACAACATTGCCCCAAACAATGAAACCTCCGCTCACGGGGAGGGTCGTCATGACGCCGCGCTCTCGCGAGGGGTGCGACAACGGTCATTAAAAGTTGTTGGTCCTTAGATCTATAATTGTAACAGAATGGGCTTCAAACTTTGTTCTATTATTTAATTTAATAAATTTCAATTAAAATTGGTCCTTAAGATTTCCAATTTTGACAATTATATTTTATTTTCACTATATATATATATACATACATTACCTTTTTGTGAAAATTTATTATGATCAAATCAAATTTTAGTTTAAATATATATTCAAATTATAAAACCCTTTTGACAATTTTTTTTTTAAACATGCCCACCTATTATTAAGTCTAAGTGACTTGCTTCAATGGGGGCATTTGTAGAAACAAAAGTTTTATACCATTCAAAAATTATCACGGGTCATTTTTGCTATAAAAGATAAATGAGTTTTTATATATTTTTTGATCAATGCAAGGATGACACATAAGATAAGATACTTAGGATGTATTATAATAAATACAAGATTTTATAAATAAAAATCAACCATTAAAATAATACCATATGGCATTAAAAAAGGACTTGAGAGCCCATATAAATCTATATAAATACCGACCCCTACCCTATATAAAAAATATGAAGAAAGGAAGGATGCTCTCTAAAAAAAACTCAATCCCTTTTCTTCTACACTTAAAGTCTAAAAATAACAAAAGATTTAGAGCTTAAACACTCTATAAGAGTTCTTTGACAAAACACTCTTTCTAAAAACAAACTCTTCATGCAATAAACTCTCTCAAAAGCTCTCGAGCCTTCTTTATAAACACTTGAATATAAAAAGAATAAAACTTTGTTGGATCAACCTTATTTTGTTTTTTTGGATTCGAAGAAACCCCACCCCTAGAAAGCGCACTTTGTGGGCCCAGATGAGCGAGTAAAACCCCGACTGTTCCAGGCTCTTACAAGAGGTGTACACTCTGACTCGAACTCGAGATCTGCTATGCAGATCTCAAACCCTTTGCCTTCACGCCACGCCCCTTGGGGATAAATCAAAAGTATTTTTCAATAAATGCTACACTTTACAGATCAAAAGTATTTTTCAAAGTATCAAATCACCAAAGCTCACTCCACAATAAACATCTAAATCCATGTTCTTGCAAAACACAAATCTTTGATTGAAAATGAAGTCACCATAAATCAAGTTTAATAGAAGAATCCATAGTTCTTAACTTGGTCCATTGGTTGACCCGACCTAAACTCGGGGTCACTGAGTCATTCTAGGGAAACCTTAATCTCTTATAAAGTAAAATGATATGATTTTTGTTAAAAAAAATAAATAGTTAACATATTTTAACTAGGTTCTTGACAGGGACTTGTCGAGTCAACTCAGGTTTTTGATTGGGTCACCAAAGTTTTTTTCTTCCTTGGCTAGTTCTTAAACCTTGCTAGTTTTGACCCTAGGTCGACCTACTAAGCCAGAACAAGTCTTAAATGTATGAAAGAATCAAAGAATATTTTGAATTATTTTAAAAAAAAGTTATATACAATTATTTCATAAAACTATATATAGAAATATACAATATACTTAATAAAGAGTTAATAAAATAAATAAGAACAATAGAGATTAGTAGAATGGAGAAAGCACTCTTATTTAATGACTTTGTAATAATATATACATGTGTATATCATTCTCTCAACAACACACCTATTTATAGGTACATATGTACATAAATACTTGTAAGCTCAGAAGACATAAAAGATGTAGATTTTTGAAATGAACCTGGAGAGATTCAAATGCACTTGAGAATGATGAATAAACATCATAATGAAAAAGGTGTAAGAAAACAACTAGATATCCATTACTATGTATGATTTTATAACACTCCCCTTAGATGTCAATTGTACAATCTTATGCATTGAAAACTACCTCATTAAAAACCTTACCAAGAAAAACACAATTTGAAATAAAACCTTGGTTAAGAAAAAAAGAGTATAATGCGTATTAACTTCTCCTCATGAATGTGTCATCATAGATTTTTAAGGTGTTATATTTCAATATTGTATCATAATTTTTCAAACATTGTAGTTGATAATGCTTTAGTGAACAAATCTATTAGATTATCTTTTGAGCAAATTTGACGAGTGTCAATGTAACCACACATTAAAATTATGTGTGAAAATTAATTTCTAGTAGTGTTATGATGATAATATCATTATCTTTGTAATCATCAGAGATATGCAAATTGAAAAACCTAGAGTCATGTGATGAGTGCTAGTAGTGTTAGAATACCAAACAAAGTTGTTGAAGAGAGAAGGTGGAAATGGTCAAATTGGTAGTAGGTGGATCAACATTGCATTCATTTTGTCTTTTACTAAAAAATGGTTGAATGATTCTATTTCCCATATATTTGACAATGACATTTTTTGAAATTTTTAAAGAATATAAAGCCATGGCCTTGCGAGCTGCTATTGCTAGAAGGATTGTATATCTTGGTGGCAGTAAAATGAGTAGTAATTATCTATAGAAGCATGAATGAATAAAACTATAAAACACTTATTGTAATTATATAAAAGAATGGTTTAGGGATGGGTTTTAGGATCAATTTAGAATACAAACACCATAATTATAAGAAATAAAGAATATAAGGATTAGAGAAAACCATTTATCGCAGATAGTGAAAGAAGGGTACGGTTATTGAAAAAGAAAAAAAGTAAACACTAGGGGTAAGAAAATGATTTTTTTTAATGAAAGGAAAAACTAATAATCTAGAGTATCATTATAGGAGAGAAGGATGAGATTTCTAGAAATTCTTTCAAAAAATAAAAAACATAAATAAAAAGAAAAACCCTAAAGAACAAGAAAAACAAGAAGTAGTGGAATCGTGGAAGAGAATCATCAAATCTTGAAATTAAGCTTCTTGAAGGAAGTTTAGGGAAAATAGGATTTGTTATGGAAATATATTTAGATTTTACAAGTATAAGGTGTTATTAGGCCTTATTGGGAAGGATAAATTGATTTATTGAAAGAAAAACCTCACACCCTAAAAAGATGGGTTTGACCAAAACAATGATTCTTGGTGCGAAATTTTGCTGAAAAATATTATACATATTTCATTGAGTATCTTTGGGAAAAATTATAATTCCTGATGAAATTTTATGAATAAAAAAGAGAGTATAATTCGGTGAAAATTGAAAAAAAAAACCCTTGAGGATTTTGATCCAAAAAAGTCTCGAATTCACCATTTAGTTTTGTTTGCTACGGTCAACTCCTTCGAAGACATGTTAGAGTGCTTGCCAGGCATCATAAGTTGTTGTCATATGGAAAAACATCATTCGTGAAGGAAGTAGAAACCCAACTTAGCAACATTTGGTCCCTCTAAAACCAGGTTTGAAACCCAGATGAGGGTCCTGTTGGTTGGTTTCAACACTAAGAACCTGTGAAGAAGGTGCTGCTAACTTAGAGTCTTTCACATGAAAGTTGAGATGGCAGCAGTTCAAAAGAGAGGTGTGAATTGGTTTGATTTCTGAGAGTTAGGCATGATCGGGGATAAGTTAGAATGAGAAAGAGGACAAGGTGAAGAAGTCATAAAAATAAAAGATAAGATCGGCATGTTTGTTTATTCTGATACCATTTCCAAGTAGATAAAGCCAGGTTTCGAGTCCGTAGAATTAGTCGAGATGTACGTAAATTAATCTAAACATCAAATATCAGAAAACAAATGCTAGGTGGACAGTGATAAAATGTATTCAAATATAAATTACAAGAAGAGTTTGAGAGAGCATTCGGGTCGTAACCACTAAAATTAATTACTTTATAAATTTAGGTGATTCGATAAATCCAAGAGGCACATGAAATGACTGAGAAAGGCACGTGATTCTCTGTCTTTGGAATTTCCTGCGCGGCCAGCAAATCGAATACGACATGGATTTAGACGTCTCATTTCATTTTATCTATTCCTCGTAAGAGACAAAGTTTTGCTATTTATTAACGATGATCATGCAGAGATTTTTGGTCCGTTCACGTGGTGAATTGGAGAAAAGGTGCACTGCTTTCTTCTTTCCATCTTTAATTTAGTCAATTTCAGAATTATTCTTTGATTCCCTCTCCATGATTTAATAGCATCATGAATTGAAGTTTCTCTTGTATTTTAAATATTCGTTGCGGGTTAAATATTTTTATACAAGTTTTT
>CM055025.1:5125648-5301134 GCA_029204005.1 Salix udensis
ATGTCACTACTAAAAAAAGGGTGTTTTGCAACGGAAGCATCCGTTGCAAATAAGTAAGAGTGCCGTTGCAAATTTGCATTTGCAACGGATTTTTCAACGGATGCATTCCGTTGCGAAACGAGTGATCTGCAAATCGATTTGCAACGGCTAATCCGTTGCAAATAATTGCAACGGATAAGCCCTTGCAACTTTGCAGCGGATTAGCCCTTGCAACTTTGCAGCGGCTAATCCGTTGCAATGTTGCAAGGGCTAAGCTCGTTAGCATATTTGCAACGGCTAAGCCGTTGCATCTTTGCAACGGCTTAGCCGTTGCAACTTTGCAACGGCTTAGCCGTTGCAACTTTGCAACGGCTAATCCGTTGCAAAGTGGCAATTTGTTTTTTTTACAATTATTTTTTTTATATTAAATTGTTTATTTAATTTATGGAACATTTACACTTTGATTTTATTATTTTTTTAGAAGCAAATAAATACATTTCAAATAACATAAAGGAAATATTATACAAATTCATAAGAGATTCGATTACATTTACTTGTTGAAATATATACATATGTACATCAACATAAAACAAAGAAATAAATAGTTCTATCACTAGCAACATGAAAAAAAAATACATAGTTATGGTGGAAATTATTTACGATGTTGATGAGATGTCGATGGACCCGAGTATTTGGGGGGGGGGTGTGGTCGAGGTCTATTCATTGTGCAAGATGTGGGACCCATATATGCCATCGAATGTGATGACATCGTGCCAACGGGTGTTGACATATCTTGACTCATAAAGTCAGGCCTCTCATTACTTCCATGCTGGTTCGCAAGATAAGTTGTAATGGAGTCAATCTGACGTTGCATATTCTTAATAACACAATCTTTTACTAGCAATTCGTCCTTCAACTCCTGTATTACAGTGCTGGGATATGTCGAATTCATAGAGTACGAATGTTGAGATGAACTCGTACTAACCTTCGATGCTGGCATACGTGGTGCACCGTAAACTCGACCCTTGCTGACCCCCCCTGAAGCTTGACACCAAGCTTCTCCATCAAAAGAAGGATGGACATCTCGGTTTGGTCCATATTTTTCAATCATCTCATTTCTATATTTTTCCTGCAAACAGACCAGTACATGTACAAAAAATTTTTGTAAAAAAAATAAGAAATTATATACTAGTAATTAATTAATAAAAATTAATAGTACTTACCACAACCTGTTTTGGACCTATTATCCACGAATGTGCCGCTTTGATTTACATTCTTATGCAACATTGAAAATACGTCATCCCATGGAAGTTCTTTTCCACCGGCTTGTTGTTGCTATGAACATTTTAAAAATAATTAGCAAAGCATAAATATTAACCCAATACAACAACAAGTGTTTAATAATCTTAATGCTTACCATACTCGGCTCTATATGATGCAAATGACACCGAGCCACCACAATGCGAACTTATTTTTTCCATCTCGTTTGTTTCAACCGATTCCGTTTTGAAGCGTCGGATCGTCTATGGAATTCGTCGGTTGACCAAACTTCAAGTATCATTTTATTCCAATCTTCCTTTTGTATCCAAATTGGTCCATTGTCAATGCAATCGATTATATTTGTGGTGTTCGGTTTAGCTGAGCTTTAGAGCGTGCTCGGGCCAATAGTTGATTCAAAGAGATTCGAGCTTTAACTTCCCATATATTCCGAACAATCTCTTCATCTTCCACTGGGGAAGTCATATTTTTTTCTATTAAATACATATGAAAAGTATAATCATTAAAAAATAATCATTAAAAAATACACGATCAAAATTATGAAAATAGTTGCGTGAATTCAAATTAAACAAGGCAATAAAGTCAACAATATTTTTTTTTCATACCTTGAACTCTTTGAACAATTCATCCTTATACATCAAATCTACTTTGTCCCAGCTGTGCCATGGCCCCCTTGAAATTACATCGCAATATGTTCCCGATTTCACGCCCACATGATGCGTTATTAAACCCCGACATAGTATAATAACAATTTTTTTCGAGAAACAAATACAGTACATAAATATTGAATGTGTTAAAAAAACTATAAAACTTACTCGTTCGTCCATACAAACTCGGTTGTCGTTTTTTTGTTACTTGGATTGATTTCGGTGTCAAAAACCCATCCGTTTAATGCAAACATTGTTCCCTTCGAGTTATGACCATCGCCCGATTGGTGACAATCTTCATTTTGATCGTTATTATCCTCTTCGTTTATTGTTTCGTCGGTTTCGGTCTCCTCATCATCCACACGATCACCATCCACTCCCGGGATAATTATCCCTCCCCGAGCAAATGCCGATACTCGAACATGTAATTATCTTCTATATTTGGAAATGAGCTTGGGACTTCGGACATGTTATTATCATCTACGTCCAGTACGGTCAATAGGGACGAGAAGTTGTTGCAGGCCTACTCCTCCTGTATGAATTTTTCTTTGATCTGGATGAAAACTTACCAGTCTTCGAATCTACTATAGATCCACGCCGCAACATGATTTCAAAAACTAAAGTGTTGTTATCAATAACTGTTTGAAATAAATAATAATTATGACAATTAAGCAATTTAAGCATAACAATAATCATAATAACCAAAAAACGTCAATATTAAAATAACATGAACAAATCGTAAGAAATTAATTTAAGTACCAAGCTCATGATCAAACATCATAATACTAATCATCATTATCATCAACATCAATATTTCAATAAAAATAACAAATGCAAGCATAACGACAATCATCATTACCATCGAAATCAATTTTTCAATCGAAGTAACATATCCAAGCATAATACTCATCATCATTACCATCAACATCAATATTTCAATCAAAATAACTAATGCAACCATAACGGCAATCATCATTTCCATCAACATCAATATTCATATTGAAGGGCCATTTAGGAATCAAGGCACAACACACATTCAAAACATAATCTCACAACAGCACATTATCATCCACACGAAAGATAAAGGAAATTAAATATGAACGTAGTCTTCTATTTTGATAACTAATTGTGAAATAGACTAGTTCATTCATACTGTATTTCATATACCGAGCAGAATACGATCAAAACGGATAATCTAAAACTCCTAATTTTTTCATACCGTATCTTTGCTTCATAATTTCACTTATTCCTAATAAAACTCCTTCCCTGCTCCTTTTCAACTTCTTTTCAAGCTTCGTCTCTGTCATCATCTAAAATTGATTGCAAAAAACTTTACCTCATCATTGATAATCTAAAGAGTTCGGCAGAAAAATTGAAGTGCTTTTTCTCGGCAAAATCATATGGGTGACCAAAATAATGCTAAACTTATGCTAATAAATACATACATGGCGTCAAATTAAGCTGAATTAATAGTGGAAATGGCGTCTAGAAGAAAAAACCGAAATCAAAAAATATTCGGATAAAAACTAAGGAAATAAAAATTTGAAATGCTTACCGTATGAAAGAAGATCGGGCGTTGTTGTGGTGATGGGTCGTCTCGTTTAACTCAATGTCGACGCCGACAAGGTCGAACGGGAAGAAGAGATGGAATTTGATTTTTGTTACCCCTGTACAGTGAACATGTTCACTGTACAGAACATACGGGAGAGCGAGGAAGGAAGAGAGATGTGTTATGAGGAAGATGATGAGTGATTTGTTGTGAGGAACAAGAACAGCGACTGTCCAGAAAAGAGGAGGAAGAGAGATCGAGCGCGGGAGGGAGAGAGATCGAGCGAGGGAGGGAGAGAGTTCGAGGGAGGGAGGAAGAGAGATGGAGGGACTGTTCGTCCGGACAAAGTGTTTTATCCGCAAGCCATAAAACGCACCGTTTTGGTCAAAACGGTGCGTCCAGGTAATTTATTTGCAACGGATAATCCGTTGCAAATAATTAATTTTGCAACGGATTAGCCGTTGCAAAGTGGGAATTAAGGGTGGTGAAGAAAACGCACCGTTTTCGTCAACACTGTGCGTACATGTATTTATTTTGCAACGGATAATCCATTGCAAATAATTAATTTTGCAACGGAATATCCGTTGCAAAATGGGAATTAAGGGCAAAGAATAAAACGCACCGTTTGCGTCAACGTGCGTACATGTATTTATTTTGCAACGGATAATCCGTTGCAAATAATTTTAATTTGCAACGGAATATCCGTTGCAAAATGGGAATTAAGGGCAAAGAATAAAACGCACCGTTTGCGTCAACACAGTGCGTATATGTATTTATTTTGCAACGGATAATCCGTTGCAAATAATTTTAATTTGCAACGGAATATCCGTTGCAAAATGGGAATTAAGGGCAAAGAATAAAACGCACCGTTTGCGTCAACACAGTGCGTACATGTATTTATTTTGCAACGGATAATCCGTTGCAAATAATTTTAATTTGCAACGGAATATCCGTTGCAAAGTAATTTTCAATGGCAACGGGATTTCCGTTGCAAATTTATAATGCAACGGAAAATCCGTTGCGAAGTACATTTAATTTGCAACGGATATTCCGTTGCAAATGATTTTAATTTGCAACGGAAAATCCGTTGCAACCCATGGTTTTTTTTTTTTTTTTCGGGAATTTGTTTAGCAACGGAAAATCCGTTGCTAAACAAAATTCCGTTGCAAAGTTTGCAACGGATTTTTGCCGTTGCAAAAATCCGTTGCAAACAGCCCCCTTTTTTAGTAGTGTGTATTTTTGTAGTTTAAACAATTTAAATCCAAACTTAAAAATAAGTTAAAAATCATTAACAATACTTTAAAATCAAACTTAAAACAATCAAGAGATAGGTGCATATTTGATATATTATCTTGAAAGACAGGATACATTTCACAACTAATTTTTTATATTCAAACTAACGATAATAAAATTAAAGATATAAATTTAATTAATGAATAAAAAAGGAAAAAAACTCCATGAAAGGTTGCACATATTAAAAATAATATTTTTATTTTCAATAATAAATTCAACCATAAACCACAAATATATAAATGAATTAAAAAAAACTCTTCAAATTTAAATGTAGAACCAAAAAATTAATAGTCATTTAAAAGAGACTCTCTAAACAAAATGACTAGAGAAAGGGTATTAATCTAAATATAAGTTAAATAGATATATAAAAAAAACATATAATAATAATAATAATTAATTTTTTAGAAATAATTCGAAAATAATGTTTTTTCTAGTTACAAGAAAAACTTTTGATTCTAAATTCTAAAATTTAATGCATATGTTTGGTAAAATAATTGAATATTATATGCACCAATAAATTTTAAAAATAAATTTTAATATTATCTAAAGACCAATTGTTAAGCTAAGAAACAATAGCATATGAAGAAACAAAAATAGATTTTAGATATACAGCCCTTTAAATCTTTTTAATTAATTATATGGAATTGATTTTTTTTTAAATAGTAATTAAAATTCTATTGAAATAAAGTAATTTGCTAGTATAAGCATTTATTTCCGTATTGACATCTTCAATTTCAACATAAAGATCTAACTTTTTATCTCAATTTCATTTATTTATAAGAAATTATAAGTGATTATAAGATATACATGAAAAGAACTTGGACGATTTAAAATAAAGGGTACAAAATATATTATTCTAACTAAAATCTCTGTCTCATTAGAGTGCTGTTTTTATTTATTTTAAAAATGTTTTACAAAAGATATTATTATTCTTACAAAAGATATTTTTCAATAAGTACAAAAGATATTTTTCAATAATAACTAAGAACAAAAGATATTTTTAATAATATTTGTTTCTCATGCAACATGTTATCATTATTTCAACACTAAATTTCAATTAAATAATAATAAAATTCTTATAAATAAAAAGAAATTTCTTAGTCTCATATAATAAATGAAGATCGTTAGTTGTAAGTAAGTTATCATTACATACAAAATCGAAAATATAAATTTGTTCTTATTGACCTTTAGATATAGACATTAGTCAACAATGCTTTTGTTAAATCCAAAAGAAACAATGTTATTGTTAAACTTGAGATACCATCATTTTAAAGCTTGTTTAAGTCTATATATTTAATTTTTAAGTATTCATATCATTTATTTTTTTCTTTCAACTTGAAACCCTTTTAGTTGATCAATATAAACTCCTAAATTTACATTTGAGAAGGTATTTTTTCCATAAAAAGTTACAAGGGTCAACTTTTATTATGCAATTATGAATATAACAATATTCAAGCACAATCTCATAAAACCAAAATGAATTTTCATCAATAACTCTATAAACTTATAAAATACCAAACCCTCGCTTGATATTTGTTCTTAATGAAGAGTGTGGAATATTAAATAACTTATTTTTATTTTTTAATGAATGGTATATAATCCAATTCCATTGATATTAAACTCTTTGAAAATAAAAAATAAATCTTGTTTAAATGTTATAACCAACATCACCAAGATAATATATACCTATATATAAAAATAGGATATATTACAATGTTTATCATGAATATGGATTAAGTAAACACTATATTCAACCCATAACAAACAATGGTCATAATTTTGGGGACCTAAAATCAAGTTATTATAGCATATATAGGTCACTATTATTATTCTATCATATTTAAAATTCACCTTTAGCCCTAGTTTGATCATGTAATTTTCCAAATCTTGCTAGGAAAGTGCAATTTTTCACTATATTATAGGATGCCTGAGGTAATTTTTCCTATATAAGAAATAATAATATCATAATATATAATAAAAGAATAAAATAAAAACTCTTAATTAAAAATCTAGAGTTAACAAAAATCGAGGTAAGCAATTATCTTTAAATGAAAAACAATACATTCATAAACATGTTGCTCTGATACCACATATAAGCAATTCTTCAATTATAAACATGAAAATTAATCAAATATAAAACATATGTCTATGATCTTAGAGCTTCATGATTTTTATATTCAAATATGTGTTTTTTTATAAAAAAAAACATACATTGATCGATAACAAGCCTTAAATATACAAAAAAATAATAATCAATCTTGAGTGTAAAATGATAAAGAAAATGATGTTTCTCTTCTAACCCTAAAATATTTTTATATATGTTTCTGATCTAAGAAAATATATAATTAAAGAGTAGAGATAGGACCAATTATTACATATCATGCATTTGTCAAATATACAATTAATAAATAGAAAACTAAAGTTATTTTTGAAATAGAGCATAAGAAAATATTTTATTATACATGATATTTGAATCTTGACTTTTGATTTTGAGTTATGATTAAAAAGTTATTTTTCATTAGTAGCTTGTAAAAAAAAGTTAAAATAATTTGAAATATATTTACTAAAATGATTCATTTTTTAAAGAAGCAGTATGAGTTAGAATCATAAGTTAAAAATTAAAGATTTGAACCTTTTCATATTAAATGAAAAAACAATTTAGTCAATTATATAAGTAGCACTTGATTTAAATTAAAAGCTATTTATAACGAAACAAACTTATGGATTTTCTTTGAGTTAAGAAAAAAAATTAACTCAATTAAAAATAATAATACCTACCAAACAAAAAGTAGTATGAGGACCATCATGAACTTTGGCCATTAATTATTTTTAAACGGTCCAATTTATTTTAAAAGAAAAGAGCACACTACTTTTCTTTTCAGCATGCATGTCTCCGCTTTCTAGCCCCACCCTTGGCACCTTTCATTATAAGTTAAGACTATATCTCCGCCTCTTCTCTATCCTTGCTGCTACCTCTCGCTCTCCTCCTCCTCCTCCTCCTCCTCGGTTTGATACTGCAAAATGGCAAATTTAAGCAGGTGGTTGTTTTGTTTCCTAGTTTCTACGGCGGTGATAGCAGCAGCAGGTGGAAGAGAGATTTCTGACGGCGAAGAAGCAAGAAGAGAAGCTGACAGAGTGCTGAATTTGCCGGGGCAGCCACAAGTAAAGTTCCAGCATTATTCTGGCTATGTAAAGCTCGGCCCCCAGAGTGGAAGGGCATTGTTCTATTGGTTCTTCGAAGCAGAAGAGGATGCTTCTCAGAAGCCGCTAGTTCTCTGGCTCAATGGAGGTTAGCAGCTGCTTCCAACCTTCTCTCCCACCTTAAATTAAAAAAAAAAAACGAAAACTTTTAGAATGATTTCTTGGGTGGACAGAGCATGCTCGAATCATCACGGATGAGTGTCTTTTCCTATACAGTGTCTTGGATAATGTGTAATGTGCCATTTTTTTTAAGAGGGCAACCTTGTTTTTAAGTACAATTTATTAAGGTTAAATAGAGTTTTTCCCATGTTTTTTTTTTTAAAAAATGGATTTCAATCCCTGGTAAATAACCCTAGCATGAAAGAGTTAAAAAAATGGTGGGCTATTTATGAACCCTAGCCTGTCAATAGTAAATACTAGAAACAATTTCATGCCCATCATCTCCCTTCAATTATTCTCTGCCATCTTCCCCTCCTTAGGTTCTTTATTCAAAATTTCTTTCTTCTCTTTTGTCCGTGAAGGACAAGGGTTGGGTCCCATGGACTGTAGCCGTTACCATCGACTATGACCGTTCAAAATTCATTCGTAATTTTTTATTTTATTTTGAATTTTCATTTTAGAGGAAGATTGCTTTTGCTTTTGGGTGTGCTTTTTCAACAAATTAATATACTTTAATATATTTTTAGATAAAGTGTATTTCTAAGAAAAATTAATATCAAACACATATAGAAATATATATATATATATATATATATATGTATGTATGTATGTATTTATAATGGTTAAACACCTAATTAACCATTAACGAGGGACTAGAGAAATAAATGGATTTATCAATATGAAACAGAAACTCAAAATCAATTACAGTAAGATATATTGAAAATATCATAAATTATAAAATTTATAGCCCACATAAATTTATCAACTGTAATTTTAGAGAAATATGAATATAAATCTACACGTAATTAACCTACCAATTTAGTAAATAATACACTCGAGTTGCAAAACTTTGTAGAGAATATTAGTGAGTCTCCACCACATGTTACTTTCTAATGAGAGGTGCAATGGTATGATCTATAATCGAACCCCAATACTATCAAATTCCGCCCTATTATCTTAGAATTATTATCATTATTGGATCCATGTCGGCTCTTGGCTTCTTTTTTCAGTGATTGTTTGAGATTGTGGTTGAAATTATTTTTTAAATATTTTTTATTTAGAAATATATTAAAATGATTTTTTTATATTTTTAAAATTATTTTTGATATCAACACATAAAAATCATATAAAAGACATTACTTTTTTTTTAATTCAAAACAAATAATTATTATTTTTTTTCAAAAAATATTTTTGAAGCAATGGAAATTCAAACCAAGACCAGGGCTTTCGATTGTTTAATAAGAAAGAACAAAAAAAGGTAAATGGGAAACGATTATAAAATAAAATGATTTAATTATAACAAATTAGTAGTTTTATCCTTTAATATCAGGACCTGGGTGCTCCTCCATAGCTTATGGTGCAGCGCAAGAACTTGGCCCTTTTTTAGTCAGGGGAAATGGAACACAGCTTATTCTCAACAAATACTCCTGGAACAAAGGTAATGTATTCTTATTTACTATTTTATAAATATATTAATTAATTTCTTGCTGATTAATATGTATGTTTGTGATTGTAATAATTAGCTGCAAATATGCTTTTTTTGGAGGCTCCTGTGGGTGTGGGATTTTCATACACAAATAATTCCGAAGACCTGTATAAATTAGGTGATAAAGTTACAGCTGATGACTCTCATGCCTTCTTAATCAATTGGTTCAGAAAGGTTTCCAAATTTCAAGTCACATAATTTTTATATAGCTGGAGAGAGCTACGCAGGTAATGATCCTTCGTTATGTAATTTGAGCTGATCGATGAAAGCTCATTATTATTATGACTGCTAATTAACTGTTGTTTCTTACCAGTGAATCTCTTTTTTTATTTTCGATATTTAGGGCACTATGTTCCCCAGCTAGCTGAGCTTATTTATGAAAGAAACAAAGGATCCACGAAAAGCTCTTACATAAATCTCAAGGGTTTCATGGTATGCACCAATTAATCAGGCCTACATATATATATATATGTTAAGTAATATAGCCACTGATCTTTCAATAAATGCATGGAAACAAAAAAAAATGTTAAGTAATTAATGCGACGACGGTGTGGTGTGCTGATCGGAAAAAAAAACAGATCGGAAATGCAGTGATGAATGAGGAAACGGACTCTGCGGGGATCGTGGATTATGCGTGGAGTCATGCGATCATCTCAGACCAGCTCTACCACAACATAAAGGAATGCGATCATCATCAGGAAAGCGTAACAAACGAGTGTGTTGTTCATTACAGAGGGTTCGCGGAAGCTTATTCAGATATCGATATTTATAGCATCTACACTCCAGTTTGTCTCTCCGACTATTCTTCTCGGTTTTCATCGAAGCTTGTCGTCGCGCCTCGCCTTCTCTCAGCATTACATGTAAGAGCACAGAAACGTACACCAATCTTTTTAGTTTTCACAGATTAGCTAGCTAGGGCAAAAAATAAACATATATATTGGTAGGGGAAGTAATGGGCTACGATTAACGTGATTGTTTCTTGATTTTCAGGAGCTGGGACATAAGCTACCATCAGGATATGATCCATGTACAGAGAATTATGCAGAGAAGTTTTTCAACAGAGAGGATGTTCAGAGAGCCCTACATGCCAATGTTACCAAATTATCTTATCCTTACACACCATGCAGGTATGATACTTGGTACTTTTATTGAGTTAAAATGAGAGTAAAATTGAGGAAAAGCTTAATATGGTTTCCACCCATTATCTATTTCTCAATTTCATTCCAAAATAAAAAGATTCAGAAATTAACCTTTTGGATAAATATTTGAAAAATTAGGAGCCCCATTGTCATCACTTTTATTTTATTTTATTTTTTATGATGAGATTCAGAAATGAACAAAAAGTATATCAGCGAATTAATCGACATCTTTGTATGATGAACATTGATAAGTATAATTGGATAATATTTTTATAGGAATCCCAGTATACATTGCCAGTACTTATGATGCATGGTGATACAAATAAACATATATACAGGTAGATTTCTTCGGGCGAGGGAAGTGATCAAAATTGACTAGTTAAAACCTGTAGCTTTCAAGCATTTAGTGAGGCCATGTGTCCAATAATCGAGCCTTACCTTTCTTTCTTCCTGCTTTCACTTCGAAGAATTAAATGAGAAAGTTTAGCAGGTTGGGATTGATATTTTGATGACCACCAGTCTCTTTCGTTTCCTTATTGCTCTCACCCACCTTTCTCCAATCATTCTAGCTGTTTCTTTTTTTTTGTTTTTTTTCTTGTTAAAACACATACATAACAAACAAAAATAGGTAATATAAGATCACACCACCGAGGACCAAACTTAGTTGAGTTGGAGACAAGAAAACGCTTGTACGTGCTCTTCCATGGTCCATGTCTTAAATTTTCTAGCTAGGGTAAAAATAATGCAGACTTTATTCTAAAATGAAACTGGAAATGTGTGCTAAGTATATATATGTGGTTACACGATCGAATTAAGCAGTCCAAATTGCATATGACTAAAATGTTCTGTTCGTGGCATGAACAGCAATGCAATTAGGAAGTGGAATGACGCTGCGGATACGATACTGCCTATCATTCAGAAGCTTTTAAACTCCGGATTGCGTATTTGGATCTACAGGTATAGATGCTGATCGATCACATTATCTTACGAATTCATCTCAAAATAATTTGATCAGGATATAAAGTTTTATTATGAACCATCTAATTGGATGGAAAACAAAAAAAAAGGGCATCTGCTCTCTCTTAATTTTGTGACCAACAATGGCGCAGTGGTGACACTGATGGGAGAGTGCCGGTAACATCAACGAGGTACAGCATAAACAAGATGGGGTTGAAAGTGAATGAAGAATGGAGGGCATGGTTTCATAAGAGTCAGGTGGCAGGATGGGTTGAGACGTATGAGAGAGGGCTCGTATTAGCCACCGTACGCGGTGCCGGCCACCAGGTTCCAGTCTTTGCACCTCAGCAGTCCCTTTCTCTCTTCTCTCATTTCCTTTCTGCCAAAACTTTGCCAGCTTCTTCCAAGTTCTAGCTGCTACAGTATATATGTGGCCAATCACTGACCATGTATGTTCAAGAGATTTCGGACACCTTTTTTCCACAGAATCTTTGTCTGTAATCAATATTATGCAGAATTCAGGATTTTAATTATGGGCTGCTTTTAAACATAGATTTCTCTTCATAGCTATTGAAAAACAAAATTAAGAGAGGATTAAAGAGATGGGAAAAACATATCAAAACCACACATGATTTCAAGTTTTCATTTTCTAGCACCGTATTCATGGAAGAGCAAAGATAAAAGCTTTGCCATATCAAGAAACTATACTAAACAAGTAGATTTGAAATCTGTCCATGTATATATATATATATATATATATATATATATATATTTGTCCATGTATATATGTCGGGAACTGTGCATCGTCGGTATACATTGGATATTGGCTCTCATTGGAAATTAAGTTGTCACTCGGAATATTTGCTCGTTGATACATGGCGTTGCATTTTTACAAAACCGCTACTTTCAGCCTGGAATTGCTTTCTAAACTGATATTGGTTTGGAGAAATATATTACAATAATATTATATTTTTAAGAAAAATATTTTTTAACATTAATATATTAAAAAACACCAAAAATTTTAATTTAGAACAAAAAATAAAAATAATTTTTTTGTTAAAAACACAGTTTCAAAACAGTCACTCAAAACCTTTGTGAGGTGTATTTCTTTTGCACTCTAGTATAAATTATATCACTTATTAGTCTTCTGTTCTTCAACAATATGTGGTGAGGCTGATGCAGGCGCTATCATTACCCTGGTGTCATTTATTACCAGCAAATCGTAGGGTACCCTAGACATCATGACCACAACCCATACAGGATGAGGGGACTGCTGTGATCAATGCGCAGCCTTGGGTTTTGGTGGTGAAAGTCGTGAAGAGTGGGATGGCTTAACTGTGCCAGAAATCAGGCCTAATGTGCAAAGTGTTGATAGAATTTTGTTTGGTCGCTCAAAGGGCCAGCACAAATTGTATTTTTAGGGTTGCAAGAGAGGGAGAAAATACTTCCACTGTAAAAGTCTTCCTTTGTGGCACGCTTCAAGAAAATACATATACATCTTTGTTTTTGTTTTTGGGTTTGTGAGATATACTTTTAATCATGGAGAAATATCCTTAATTATTTTAAATAATTAGTCAAGAGAACTAGCTGGAGAGAATTTGTGAGATAAATTTTTAATCATGAAAAAATATCCTTATATATTTTAGAGATAATTGGTCATAAGAATCTAGAGATAATTTTTAAGCTTTGTGGTAGTGGTTTTAGCAGGAATGCTAGGCTGTTATATTATGAAGATGTAAATCCATGAAGTGTTGTTAGAAGATCTTTGCGCACAACATCGATGTCTTGTATCCTAAGCTCTGGGATGTTTCTCATATTTTGTATATTATTCCGAGACTAAATGACTAGTTATCTAGCTTGGCTTTTGCAAAAACACAGTCTTTGAAGGGTCAAGAGTCTTGGAATATATAACAAAGTGAAGATTCTCCTTTTAGGATGTATTTAGGAGCTCGTTCAATCATAGATCTCATCTCACACCTAAGTCTTTTCTAACATATAAGGGGGACTCAAACAAATATCAATGGTGATGGATTATTTGGATCATCTTATGTGAGATCGATATGTGCAGCTTCTTTTAAGTGTAGAAGTGTGAGTGTTAAATGTATGTTATTGTGCTCTCTCTACTTATAGAATCAAAGTTGCATTAATGTACTTGGTCCATACATGAAAGCTTGTTATTGTATATCAAAAAGACTACAAAAATGTAATTATATAATTGTATTGGTTGCTATGTAATTATGTAATTATTATAATTGTATTGGTAATGGTAAATTTAAGATTTTTAGTTTCCAAAGATTCTATTAGACAATCAAGGATTGTTTTAAGGTTTAAGTAATGACTACATAAAGATCAAATCTTGTTTTTATGTGTGATCAATTTCTTCAATACCGAGTTGTCATCAACCGTAATTATCTAATTTCCCGGCTTCTAAGAGCTGCACAAACCACTAGTTAGAAATCTTATAAAATTTATACATGTAAGTGATAACTCTCTTTATTCTATAATGTTTGTAATTTTTCTCTACTCAAAACACTGAGATTAACATTCTATATATTAGAAAAACTAAATAACCCTATAAATGGAAAAATATCATCTTTTCCATAAATAATCCACAACAAGAATAACCTTGATACTAGTTGTCACGGGTTAAATTTTCGTTCCACCAATAAACTCGTGCGGTAGCCCAACCCCATCCTAGACTTAGCCTTTCCTTGCCTTTCACCCGTGTTTGTCTACTCAAGTAAGTATTTCTCCTCACCATAGAAGTTCCCCACATTTTCCCTTATTGCAAGACAAGCGGAATACACAAGTATGAAAGGTAAATGAAAGTGCACAAGCTTTACAGGAAATCTTCCCTAAGCCTTTATTAATCTCGTATGTGTGCTATGCACAAAGATTGCATGCTACACCAAGCTTAGATCTCTATCTCAAGCTCTATATGCCTTACCTTCCATAAGCTGCCACACTATTTATAGACAAGCGTTTACAAGACACAACTCTCATTTCTATTTTAAAGAAGTTGTGAAACACTATCTCACCCATGTTCACCCATGGACATAGTGACCCCATTATCTATCAAATAGTGGGTAGTTTTCCCCTATGATCTCCTATGATCTTAGTGGGTTGAGAACATCTCTAGCCATGCCCCCATGTTCTCCAGAACACTCCCATGATCCCATGATCTTGGATGCCCATAACTTCCACTTACCCACTTCTGCATGTCCACCTGACAGTCCTAACTTTGAGCTTCTATTGTGACCGTTGTTCAGTCTTTTGCATGCCTTGGATAGTTCTTCGTCCACGTTTTATATCATGCTAAGTCAAACCCCTTACTTGCACATGTTATTACACGTTGCCGAATTTGTATTTATGTGCAGGCTGCCAAAGTCTGCGCTTCCAAATTCACATTTGTGCTGCTGAATGTATGCAATAACCTTTTCTTGTTGGCCTATCTCCTGATCAATTTTCTTGCCTGACCTGGACAGTCCATTATCCAACTCATGTTCATTAACAATCAGCGTTGCCAATTTTCCTTGACGTACCTATAGCTGCATAAATCTGCATTGTTTATTTTTCCTACTGTTGGCATGACTGCCAGTACCCTTAGGCATTGTTTTGGATAGCCTGCCAAAGTGTGCACATTTGACACTGTTATAAACCACCCCCACCAAAAGAGCCTGACGCTCTTATCGTATTGTGACGATGTCACGGTTGCATAAATTAATTACCCTAGCTTAAAACAAATCAAACAAGATAGTAAAAGCAAGCAAAGGGTCGATCCCACAAGGATGTTTTAGTTTAGATTTTCATGCTATATATGCTATGCAATTGGGTGGGTTGGAAGTTGTCTAGGCTAGGATAAAGCAAGTTAAGCGAAAATTATATAAAATCAAAATTAATCAATAAAACAAACCTTGATCGCAAGTCAACATCCACCTACAAAAATCAAAACTGATCATAGAAACGAAACATCAATTTATATTCTAAATATTTATCTCTTCTTAACGGATCCGTCATATAACTTACCTTAACCATCAAACAACTACAGTATCCGCACTAGTAATTTGATTCAATGACATCATCGAAACTAGATAAATTGATCAATCAAGGAACATAATTGTCCGTAATATATGTTTAATTCTATTGAATGTTCTCCCTAATATTAATAACATAGATCCACCACAATTATCAAGTTAGTTGCTTCACATGTTGATATATCACAACTCCGTACAATTATCAAATCACAGTGTCCGCACTAGTAATTTGATTCAATGACATCATTAAAAACTAGATAAATTGATCAATCAAGGAACATAATTGTTCGCAATATATGTTTAATTCTATTGAATGTTCTCCCTAATATTAATAACGTAGATCCGCCGCAATTATCAACTTAGATGCTTCACAAGTTGATAAACCACAACTCCAGTTTTGATATCAAACTTAACAATAGATTATCTGCAATAATAACTTAGAGTCCACTGTTAGCAATTAAATAAATAATCATAGAAAAAATAAGCATAGGAGAACAAACATATTCATCATATAAACTGAAAAACAAAGGTAAAATGGATCTCAGAGTTCTTAAAATTTGAAGGTTTCTGTATCCTTGCAATCAAGCAAATGAGTCTAACCTTGCATGTTTGTTGAACATCTAAATAACAAGATGGTTTGCAATAGATTGTCTGCAATAATAACTTAGATTCCACTCTTAGCAATTAAATAAACAATCATAGGAAAAATAAGCATAGGAGAACAAACATATTTATCATATAAACTGAAAAACAAAGGTAAAATGGATCTCAGAGTTCTTGAAATCTGAAGGTTTCTGTGTTCTTGCAACTTAGCAAAAGAGTCTAGCCTTGCATGTTTGTTGAACATGTAAATAACAAGATAGAAGAAAACATTTAGGGTTTCAAGGAGGAAGATTTGTGTTTTCTTTTCTGTTGCCCGAAGTCCTTGCTGCCTCTCCTCCTTCATATATGCTGAGGAACCCTAGTTTCTATTTTACAAAATAGTCCTTCCTTAAGTTGACAAAATTTAGTTATCCCTTGTAAAATTCATATCTCATTCATAACACATCGTTTTGATCTGAAATTTGGATCGTTTATAGGTTTTTGAGTCTTCAATCAAAAAAAAAATGGGTTTGCATAAATTGTACTTCTGTAGCTCCATATATTTAAGTTGGAACAACCAAAGGTCGACATCGACAAATTGCAAGATTTGACTTTGAAGGCTGTGATTTCTATGCTCTTTCTTATTTTATTTCTTTTGACTTATATTTACATAAATTTATAGATGTTAGCTTTTGAATTCCATTGGAATCATTTCATTTTGATCTCTAGAGCTTCTGCTCTACACAAAACATCGACTGAAGGTCAAATTTGTCAATCAGCTTCAATTATATTGAAGCATCTTTCATCCAAAAATGCCTTTAAAACATAAAACAAAAAATATCAAGATATTTTATACACAAACACATATGCAAAACACTAGGTAAATATGGGTGAAAGTATTATATAATTTGGTTGCATCACATACAGATTCAAAGTACCCTTGCAGCATATTTGTTCCTCTTCATGATCTATGTTTCTCCCAATGAAACCTCTACCTTTGCCCACTTTCAAAAACAACTCAGTCCATCAAATTTTTGTCAACTTGTTTCAAAGTCACACTGTGACGCCTTTTGTTAGTGCACCCTAATGCCTAGAGTTTTAACAAACCATGATCTACCCATCATCAAATGTAGACTCCACTAGGCTGTAGCATATCCTCCACTAGGCTGCCTCTGCAAAGAAATCCCACACAATTCAGTTTCAGTTCTGTCTTCCTTTCCCTACATTGTCCATCACACAAATCTCGTATAGAAGACCCAACATTCTACCTCTCTCCTAGGCAGGAAAGCCACATCAAATCTTCATCAATTTGTTTGCCATATGACTAAGTTTCCTTCAATTTCATCGCTGAATTTTGCTTCCATTATCTTGCACAGTCTTTTCATCAAGATGCATAAAATTTCTCATGTTCTTCCGCCAACAAGCAGCAATGCCATGCCTTTTACCCCAAGGCTAGCATACAATTGAATTCTATTTCAACCACTAAGTGTCCCTATCTTGTTTCCATCACCTTAATCTTCTATCACCAAGACGCACAAAAGAGGTTTCAGATATGCCCAAGCAATCCCTAGCAAAATGACTTCCATCACAAATGAAACAACAAAATTCAGTTTTGACACCTTACCAATTACCTTCCAGTCTGTCCTTCCATTGTTAGCAGCAAGTTTGAGCTCTCCCCCACCGAATTGCTTCTTTTTTCTTTTTCTTTTTCTTCTCATCCTTCCATTTAAGCATTGATGAAAATTCAAAAGCATTAGTAGTCCCTTCGCTGAACTCTACCAATCCATCGATAGCTGCAATGCCTTTACTTTAAAGATTGTTCATCATCCTAACACTTATCAGAACAATCCCGTCGTTCTGCTAAGAGCACAATTGTGTTTGATACTAATTGTCACAGGGTTAAATTTTTCACGTTGAAATCCACCCAAATATTGCATCTAGTCCCGACTAGAATAAGCCTTGTCTCACCCTTTTGCACTCTTGTTTCCTTACAACTATGTGTTTTGCTAACCTAAGGAGGTTCTCACACTTTCCTCATGGTAAACAAATAACAATCACAAGCAATGCAATGCATACCAAGAATACAAGAATAACTCTCAACCTTTATTTATTTCTTCAACAAAGAATTACATAATTAGAATGTGTTATGCATAGAAATCGCATGCTACACAGTCAAGACTTTGCAACCTATTTGCAGACAAAGCTATGTGAGTTCCATGACAACCCCTATTATCCCTATTTTCAAAACATAATGGGGCACATTCTCCATGAACTTAGTGTCCTCTTACCAAACAAGAAGTTAGAAATCATCCCCTATAATTCCTTGATCTTTATAGCCAATAGAATGACCCTTGTTCTACCCCCATGATTTACCTCTATATCCCCATGATTTTGGTGTCCATAACTACCACCACCCATGTTTTGCTTATCCACCTGATAGCCCCAACTATCAGTCTCTATTGCATTAACTGTTAGCTTAGAAAGTCCATGATCTAAGCTCTACGTCCATGCTAAGCCACAACCACTATACCTTGCATGAACTATGCCACTATCAATCGCTGCCAAATTTTAGGCACTATGTTTTTGTTAGTGTGTCCTTGTGCCTAAGGCTCCAACAAACCACCCCTACTAGAAGTGTCATATTACCTCGTCAGAATAAACATGAGTTAGTCTTGCATCTAATCCTTGAATTGCCACAAATCAGTATCCATCTCCCATGAAACCTCAGCATTTTTCTCTCATTTAACCAAAAAACTTAGTTCATCAATTCTTTTATGTTGGCCGAGTCAACGATGATGCATAATATTGATGATATCATTGTCAAATTATTTATGAATCATAGAAGGATCTCTATGTGACTTACTTCGTGTTGGATCCTTCTAGTCTGCAAAAAAAGGTCTCTAGTAACTTACATGAAAAGTAAGATGAAGTTTTAGTCGTTCGGGTAGCTTCGACCTATAAGCAATAACCCCCACCTTTTTAATGATTTCAAAAGGTCCATTATACCATGGCACCAACCCTCGGTGCTTTGTTTTCCCCACAATTTTCTTCAAATTTTGGAGTATTAACATGAGCAACACCTTGTTGTTGTCGTTGAATCCTAGTAGTCTTCGCTTTTGATTAATGTATTTCAACATCCTCTTCCTTGCCTCACGCAAGTTATCTTGTGTTCGCTTAAATAACTCTTGTCACACTATTACAAACCTATATGTTGTTGGACTTTTCCCTACACATCTTTGCACCACAATTTCAGTAGGTGTTTGGGGTTGTGCTCCCAAAACCAATTCAAATGTACTTGCTTTTGTTGTTGAAGATTATAGCATAGTGTCTCAAATATTCCTTTAGTAGAGCATTTATGCATTATGTTTGTCCATTAGTTTACGGATGATTCGTAGTGGAAAGCTTCAACCTTTTTGCCCATCATGTTAAGCAATGTTGTCTAGAATTGGCATATGAAGTGCACATCACGATCACCTACAATGTTAAAAGGCACTTCGAAGTACTTCACCACATTGTGATAGAACAAGTCAGCGACCACTTCAGCTGTGCACACTATGAGGGCAATAACAAACACCATATATTTAATGAATCTGTCTATGACAACCATGATGGTATTCATGTCATCCTTCTTCAAAAACCCCACAATAAAGTTCATCGAACTGACACCCAAGGCAAGCTTGTTTGGTATCAGCAACGGCTGTAACAAGTCTTATCTTGCTAACACAACATACAAGTCTTGACATAAAGTTATACATCACCCTCCATCTTTGGCCAATAATAAGTTTGTGAAAAAAGAGCAACTATGCTCTCCCTTACTAGATATCCAACCCATTATGGATCATGATTCTCTGTCATTAAGTATTTTTATAGTTCCCCTTTCAGCACCAAGATTCGACCCCCCTTAATGTAAAGTAGATCTTCTTTCAGCCAATACCTTTGTATACCCTCTCGTACAAGATTAACCAACTTCTTGTACACTGCATCTTCCCAGTAGCTTAACGAAGTTGATCCAACATGTTCGACTCCACCTGAACAATAACAAAAGCAATGACGATTACCTCGCGTCTATTGAGTGCGTCTATAACCTAATCATGCTTTCCTGATTTGTGCTCCCATACAAAGTCATATTCGGTGAAAAATTCTTGCCACCAAGCTTGCCATTTTGCGACAATAGCAAAATTCTTGCCAGTTGTTAACTAAAATTAATTGTTAATGTTCAAGTCTTTTGCGTTTGGAATGTTGATCTTTAGTGTCTTATTCGGTAATGTTTATTGACAAAACTTAATAAACATTATATTAATTTAATACATTAATATTTTTATCAGCAACAGAAAATCAATTTTTATTAATATTAATTGAAAGATTATCAAATGGCCAATCAAAAAGCCCTAAAAAACAAATTTGGTTTTTTTTTAAATTTTTTTAATTAGAAAAACCGAATCGAATCGAACCGAAATGGTCGGTTTTTACTAGGTTTGGTTTGGTTTGGTTATTTTTTTATAAAAAAAATATAATTTTTGGTTTGATTGTTTTTTTGTTGAAAAACCGAACCGAATCAAAAATGCTCACCCCTAGTCTACACACATGCGAAGACTCCTATCAGATGTTTTTTGAAACATGACTAGAGCATTACATGGAGCTTTGGAAGGATAGATAAACCCGAGTCAATCAACTCTTCCAATTACTGCCTCAATTATGCCAATTCCATTGGCGACATTCGATAAGGGGCTTGAGATGGTAGCTTAATACCCAACACTAACTCAATCTAGTGGTCTATGACCCTTCTAGGTGGGAGTTTCTTTGGTGATGAGGTGGCATTACATCCTCAAATTGCTCTAGTATGCGAGCAATTTTGTTGGGCACCTTTTCATCATTGTCCGTTTTCTCATCCATTATCATCGCAAGAAATATATCTCTAGTTTTCTGTAATGCTTTATCAATGTCAATGGTCGAGATTGAGCTTTTGTCCTCCTTAATTATATTCACCGCTATGACATTGCAACACAAAACATGGGCATCCCTCACTTGTAATCATAACTCCATTGAGATACGACATCAACAAAATCTTGGCTTTTCTCAAGAAATCAAGACCAAGAATAACATCCTAATCATCAAGATTTACAACCAGCATGTCCTACTTTCCTTTCCACTAATCTAGGGTTATTGACACAACATAAGACATTCATGTAATTCTTCGTGCCTTTGAGTTTATTGCCTTCATTGATGTGTGGCTATGACTCAGTTGCAAGCCAAGTTCCTTCACCAGTTGATATACTTCAAACTTGTGAGTTGCACTTGAATCCAACATAGCATTCACGTATCTTTCATTTATCCCAATCTACACATATTAGGTTGTCCGCAGACCCTGATTTCTTTTTTTGCAACGCATCAAGCGTTGCCAAATCTTGATCTACAAGATTGGTTTCAGCAACTTCATTCCCCAATTTAGCCACCAAGTAGTTTATCATATACATAGTACCCCCTCATCCTCCTCGTTATCGCTAACCCGAATGACATTTAACTTTTCTCTCTTAGTACATTCCCTTGCAAAATGAGTATCATCACAAATGAAGAAAGTAAAGTTCGGTTTAACATCTTTACCTTGTGCAAACTTAGCTTTTCCTTTATCTACAACAGCAACTTTCGATGCACATCCACCTATTTCTTCTTCTTTTCCTCCTTGTATCTTCCCTTAGACTTGAAGGAGGCTAACATATAACCCTCTCTAGTAGATGATTTATATCAACCAAACTGTCCGCAACAATAATAGCAGAAAACAAATCTTTTACATTTTGTCGTCTTAGTTTCGCTTGCACCCAAGGTTGAAGTCCAGACATGAAGTTGAATAATCTGTCCACTTCGAACATATTCTCAATGTTAAGAATTAAGGAGCTGAAAACTTTATCATAATCATGCATTGACCTATCATGTTTGAGTTTTTTCAGTTCTTCCTGCGCAATCCACGATTTGATATTCAATGGGAATTACTCTTTCAGCTCTTGCTTAAGATGCTCGCAAGTCTCAATTTTAAGATATTCAACATTCAAATTTTCTTTGGTTCTCGTTCTCCACCAAAGTTTAGCATCTCCCGTGAGATTCATCATGACAAAATCCACTTGTTTAGCAATGTTGATCTTCATAACACTAAAGTATTGTTCCATGTCCCATAAGTTTTCGTGTTCTTTGGAACTTCTTGCCCCACTAAAAGGTTTTGGTTCGGGCACTTTGGGCTTCAAAATACCTCCCCTACCTTACTCAAGAAAAATTCCTTCCTTTGGACTGAGAAGGCCACTCAAGCCTCAAAAAACTTAGAGCAACCATGGTGACACCCCCTATCCTTACTCTATCAGATTTTTCTAAGACTTTTGTGGTGGAATGTGATGCCTCAAAGGATGCTTTGGGAGCTGTTCTCATGCAAGAGGGGAGGCCCTTAGCCTACCTAAGTCAAGCATTAAAGGGTAAGAACTTATTTTTATCTACTTACAAAAAACAATTCTTAACTCTTGTCTTTGTAGTACAAAAGTGGAGGCACTACTTGCTGGGATATAGGTTCATTGTACGGACTGACTAACAAGCCCTAAAGCACTTACTGGAGCAAAAGGTGAGAACTTCCTTCCAACAGAGATGGATAACTAAGCTTCTAGGATACGACTTCACTGTGGAATACAGAAGTGGCAAGGGGCAACAAGGCAGTTGATGCCCTTTCAAGGATACTAGAACATGAAGGAATTGTCAGCACAGTGACAAATCACACCCAATTGGAGGTCAAGGCAATAAGTTTAGTTAAGGGTACTTGGTGGGAGGCTCTTCATCAAGCCTATACTCAAGACCCTTAGCTGAGCCAGCTACTCAGTCAACATCAGACAGGGGAACTGGATTCACTTAAGTACTAGTACAGAGGAGGGTTCCTATTCTTCAAAGGGAGGCTTCACTTAGGTACTCTTAAGGAGCAACAGGAGCAAATCGTACTTCATTTCCATGGCAGCCCTATAGGAGGGCATAATGGGTCACATAAAACCCATAATAGACTCAAGAGGGAATTTTTCTAGTAAGTAATGAGGAAGGATATTAGGAGGTTCATCAGAGAATGTGAGGTCTGTCAAAGGAACAAAATAGAGAACCTTAAACCAGCAGGGCTGTTACAACCTCTGCAAATACCCAACCAAATTTGGACAAACATTAGCATGGATTTCATTGAAGGGCTGCCTAAGTCCAAGGGATACAATGTCATAATGGTGGTAGTGGATCAACTAAGCAAGTATAGCCCCTTCATACCCATAGCCCACCCATACATAGCAGCCATAGTAGCCAGAGTACTCATGGATAACATATTTAAACTACATGGAATACCTCACAACATAGTAAGCAATAGGGATGCAATATTCACAAGCAGGTTTTGGCAAGAGATTTTTCAAATAAGTGGAACAAAATTGCTAATAAGTTCAGCCTACCACCCGCAGACCAATGGACAAACAAAGGTGATGAATAAGTGGTTAAAAGGGTACCTTCGATGCTTTACCAATGATTGGCCACAAGATTGGATCAGCTGGCTAACCCTAGCTGAGTGGGCATACAACATATTTGAACACTCTTCCACAGGTTTTACCCCCTTCAAGCTAGTTTATAGCCAAGCTCCACCACAACTCATGTCGTATGAACCAGGGACCACAACAGTTCAAGCTATGGATGAGGAATTGAAGACTTATGAGCATATCTTAGCCTAAGAGAACCTGTAAGAAGCCCAATCAAGGATAAAACTATATGTAGATAGAAAGAGAACAGAGAGAGAGTATGAGGTGGAGGATTGGGTTTACCCGAGGCTACATCCTTATCGACTGGTTAGGGTTGTCGTGAGAAAAAGCTTGAAGCTGTTGCCAAGATACTTTGGCCCCTTTTAGATCTTAAAAAAAAATTGGTATCATCGCCTATGAGTTAGATTTGCCTACAAACTCGAAGATCTACCCCGTATTCCATGTTTCCTGCCTCAAGAAGAAGATTGGGGACTGAGTGAACCCTAATCCAAGGTTACCCATGGTTATGAAAAATGGAACCCTAACTCCTGAGTCGGAGCTAATAATAGAGAGGAGAATCAAACAAAAAGGAATTCGAGCTGGGGTTGAGCTGTTAGTTCAGTGGAGGGGGGGCGACAAGGAGGACGCCTCGTGGGTGGACGTCGAGGAAATGAGGTAAGCTTATCCAGAGCTCATGGGCGAGCTCTTCTAAAGGAGGAGATTGTGTTACAAGCCAACCCTAGTCAACGTGTATATATGGGGGGTATTAAGTTTAAGGGTAGTAATTAATTAGCGTTTAATCTAGGGTCTATTCTACAATTATTTAATTATATGTCAGTAGTTTTTTTTATTTATGTATTAATGGGTAGTTAATTATGTACTGGTGTTAGTGGGTAAGTGGGTAGTTAATTACAGGTGCAATATTGTATTTATCGTCTATTTAAGGTGGGGAAAAATAATGAAAGGTTATGAATCATATTCAACAAATTGAGATTTCTCAACCGGTGGCCCTGACTCCTTGAATTGCCCGAACCATTATCAAAATTCATATTAATATATGTTACTAAGTTCTTGGGAGTAACATAATTTATAAAATTATATCAGATGTGACATCAAAGCCATGAGTCAAAGCTTGAATTGAGTTGCAGAGAGCAGTGGTTAAAGCATCAGACCCAAGCTCATCTTTTTTTTTTCATAAAGGAGAAATCTTCGTTCTTGCTTGCTTGGTTTATTTAGTTATTGATTAGTGTTTTGCTTCTCTTCTGTTTTTTTTTTTAAGAGAGGTGGGGTAGTTTGGACATGGAAGATAGTGAGTTTTATTTGGTGTTTGGTTTTTTAGTTTGACTGTAAAGCTAGTTTTTAAAAGTAATTTTTTATTTAAAATATATATCAAAATTATAATTTTTATTTTTTTTAAAAAAAAACACGACCGGATGTCAACACCAAAACCACCTTTACACCAGCCGTGGTCCTTCCTCTAAAGCATTGCATCTGGGGCATCTCATTCCGTTTATGTTTACTAAGTGATGAATTAGTTAATTGTTCTTTGGTTTCCTTAAAATTTGGTAAAGGTTGTCTTTTGTTGGTGTTTAGGTATTTGCAAGATGTGTTTAGGGTTCCACTTCTGATACAATTGATTGACATTGAGTTTTACAAGCTTTGGATGATTGCATTGCAGTCCTTCAACCACTTCCCAATCTAAAATACCTTGCACTAGCATACACATACAACAGAAAGAAGATGCATTTTGAAGATAAAGAAACACGATTAATTAATTGTCTTTATGAACAGCATTTTCACCAAGCAATTTGTTTTTTTTTAATGGCAATGAAAATAAAATAAAAATAGCTGGAGAGAGGTGATCCGGGCTCACCCCTTCCTCACTGCCGATCAATGTTTATGCTTGGATCAGCAGGTTTTCAAGAGCACAGCACTCGTGCATGCACGCTAGAGATTGAGTTGAGAGAGAAAACAAAGGAAAAGCAACGCATTATGGATGCGAGAGAACACCAAAAATCTCGAATTCTATTACTTGTAAAGATACAACAGCCTAAAGTACTCGTGTCAGGATTGAACACGCTCTTCTACTTTACAGTAACTCAAACAATCAAACCGTAATGTTGCAGCAATTAGTAGCTTACAAGAATTAATGAAACACTAAAATGGTCGACAGCTTACCCTAAAACTCAGACACAAAGCCTTGATTTTGCTTCTCTTCTTCCTTGAGCTATTATCGAGACGAGTTCCTCATCGGTCGAAGAATCCAGGACCTGACCGTGAAAGAAGTTCCTGGCCGGCATCCTTTCCCATTGCAATCATATCATCAAAAGCATATGGACCTTTTCTACTAGTTTCCAGCACTGAATAGAAAAGGTGGAAAAAACCAAGCGTGTCATAAAACGGCAGAAGCTACGTGAAACTGAAGATTACTTACTGTTTAATTGTAAGAAGATTTAACATACCACGTGTACCATCAGGAGAAGCAACCAGCCCCTTAAATATGCAGTCACCATTTTCATCTTTTCTAGCATACCCAGCGATAGGAGTACGACAAGACCCATCTAAGGTTTCAAGAAAGGCCCTTTCACAAACAACTGCTAGTCTTGTTTCCTCGTGGTTCAGTGAAGCCAAATAATTAACCTGCAAAAGCCAGTAACAAAAGAACATGGTAAGTTTTAAGAAGCCAAGAAGTTAGCCTGCAAAACCCGCACCAGAATGAGCCATCAATGTAAAGTCTCCAGGTTCTGATATTAATATATATCCTAATCTATGGCAGTTATGTTGGGCATGCATAATTTGGATCAATTATTCCATGTATGCAAGCTTAGATGAGCGCACCATTTTATCATCATTGCTTCGACAGGCAATTCCAATTGCACCTTGGGCAACTGCTGGAAGCATGTCATCAATTGGAAGAATGGAAGTTACGTTTTCTGTCATATTTAAGCGTTTAAGTCCCAGCTAGTGCCAATAGTGTTGCTTTTACAACTCCTTCATTAAGTTTTCTCAGCCTTGTCTGAACATTGCCCCGAAAATTTTCTTCCACCTACAAAACAAAATCATCCAGAAACATACATTAGAAGCAATATAAAGATATCATTGATCAAGAAATACCATAGGACGCTGAGAACAAGCTCAACATGCTAGAAAAGATGAAAAAACTTAAACAATGACAACTGCCTCAGAATGAATGCAGAAAATAAAAGGCTAAACAATATTTCGAATAAATTTTCATATATTCCAATGTACCTCTCTCTCTAGAATTCAAACAGAAAAAGGAGTTCTACTGTCAGTCACAATGGTTGCTGACAGTGGACACTTCATATGGATCACAAATAGCATTTTTCTCTTGCCTTGAGCAAATCACTTCAATGGAATGATTTTAAAAGCAAGATCGAACTTCAAGTAACACATACAAACGACAGATCCACACTAAATAAACAGGCATGATATCTTTTATAAACATATAATTAAATTTCATGTAAGAGCATCTGAGCAATTTCCTATCATTTCCCAGGATGAATTATATTCAGAACATTTCGCTCAATAAATTTACACTGAGTGATGGATATCTGTGGAGAATTTGTGACTTTCTTCTGAGTGAGGCAGTTCCAATGATACTGCCAGCAGGAAGATCTGCTAGTGAAGCTGCACTCAAGGAAATAAATGCATCCCGAACATCCTCTCGTGGAAGGTTACAGGGGAGGATTGTCTTCTCTGGTAAATATGTAGG
This sequence comes from Salix udensis, assembly GCA_029204005.1. NCBI lineage: Eukaryota > Viridiplantae > Streptophyta > Magnoliopsida > Malpighiales > Salicaceae > Salix > Salix udensis. The sequence goes on from CM055025.1 coordinate 5,153,197, forward strand.
AACATCTTTCATTGAGTGAACGGCAATGTCAATGTCACCATTTATTAGTGCCTCATCTATTTCTTTCGTGAACAATCCTTTCCCACCGATGTCTGCAAGTGGTTGACTTTGTATCTTATCTCCTGTTGTCTTTATTATCACAATTTGTATAGCTCCTTCTTCCGCTAGATCTGAATGCAAAGCCATGAGCTTGTCTCGTGTCTCATGAGCTTGAGCAAGTGCAAGCGGGCTATCAAACATTTAAAAAGAAGATCAGGAAGCAGAACAACATAACTAAATCCTAAATATTTGGTACAAGATCATATAACGAAACAAAATTTAACTGTCTTTGCCATTCAACTAGCAATTGAAGATCCTGGAACTACCTATATCTAGCCACTAAGTAATGTCAAACGCATCATTTTCTACCAAAACTCGTTGAATTTAAGTGACAAAACATACAAAAATGAAAGCTTTTGTATAGCTATAATCAAACATTCATGAACAAAACACCAATATCTAATACATCTAATAATTGAGACAAAATCAAAACCACATTTCACAGACAGAAGCTAATCTAGAAGATGAAACTGAGTAAAAATCTAAATCAATAACTAAACTGCGTCTCTGATTAAACTGATCAGCAAAGTCACAGCCGATTTCTTTTACCACGTCAAAATCTAAATCAATAACAGCCAATTCAATAACAGAACTTCCAGTGCAAAGATCATTAATCTGAAGAACACCCCGACAGTCTAAAGAAGCACATAGACCAGAAAAAGAGCAACCTAAAATCTCCCAAAAACCCAGAAGCCAAATTCACTCAAACACCAAGTATTAAACAAAGTTAAGTCAAACATTAACAAACAGACCAAAACCCAGGATTTAGATTTGACCAGAAAAAAACTTAAGAGTACCTTCCTCTAGTGCCAATTCTAATGAGAGCAACTTTAGCTTCCTGGGTTTGCTGCTCAACAGCAACGGAAGCCCTGACAAACCTCAAAGTCTGTTTCTTTTTTGAAAAAGCTTGAGCTTTTAGAGAGAACCCAGTAAAAGATACAGACCCACTAGTGCAAAAAATGGCTGGACTTGATGAACGGGACATTAGAGCTTGGCTTGTACATAGAGAAGATAGAGTCTCCATTGATGAGAGAGAGAGAGTTTGCGTTGGGTAGGGGTAAGTGATCCCCTTCTTGAGTTCTAATGGATCCTGCCTGGAATTGGATAGGATAACGGGATTACATGCCTTTTTGTATCCTGCTGTTAATTTCATCCGGGTCTCTACCATGTTTGGCCCATCATTCCTGTTTAAAAAAAAAAAAACACATCACTAAGAAAAGATTCGAGGTGTGATTGGAAGTACAGTAATAATTAATTTTTAAAGCTTTTTACCTTTTTCTCCCTGCTGTTCAAAAAAATATAAAATTTTTTTAATATTGTAAGATTTAAGTGATGTTTTGAAGGGATGTAATATATTAAAATATTATTTTTAAAAAGTTATTTTTATACCAATGTATAAAAATGATATAAAATATAAATATTTTTTTTTTAATTTTGAAATTGAAAAATAAACAAGTTTTTTTCTGGGTTTAATGGTCAAATATCAAAAGTCTATCTATTTTCATATTAGTGATAATAAAAAACTGTTTTTATTTTTATAGTGAAACTAAAATTTAAAATGGTATGAAATGATGCAATTATTATCATATATATATATGTTGCAAGCAAAAAAAAACTACATAACACTCACTTTCACTCTTATTCCTCTCTTGCCATGGCATTCTCTCTACACATAAATGGAAAATCCCCAAATTAATATAACCAAATAAGGTTATTTGAAATTATTCTCATTGTTTTTTGTACTTTAAATTTATTTTAATATGTTAATATTAAAAATATTCTTCAAAAAATATTTTTCCATATTCTTTTATACAAAAAACATTAACTCAACCAAACTTCAAATAATGAATTAACATTTTTTTTCATATTCTTTTATACAAAAAACATTAACTCAACCATTGAATTTGTTCAGTTTATAGGAAAGGATTTAGGATTGTGAACGTAGTTAACATTATTTTTTAATATATTTTTTGTTTAGAAATATATTAAAATAATATTTTTTTTATTTTTAAAAAATAATTTTTGATATCAATATATTAAAATGATCTAAAAACATCAGAAAAGTTAATTTAAAATAAAAATTTTCTTTCAAATATTTTAAAAAATACAGTGAGTGAATTAAAGTAGTGTTAGCAGCTTCTCTTCGCTTTTCTATTATTTTAGAATTTGTGATCAGAGATTCTTTCACTTTGAACGACTTTGTAGCAATTTCACTCTGGCTGAACTCGCAAAGATATCTTGGAGAAGAAAAGGCCAACAATTGGCTTGAAAGCAAGGTCAAGAGCATAGCTGGATGGGATTTTGGTTGAAGAGTCATCTGCCACTTTAACATGATGGCTCTGATTTTTTAAACTGAAGAACAACCAATTTCCATGATTTCTAAATATATAAATCATAAAATGATAGATAGATTTGTAAATGATGTTGTTCATCCAATTTTTTATTGGGTTTTTAAGTGGTTAGATTCCGAAAAGTATAAAGAAGGCTGGTGGCTATGATTTTATATATCAAATTAAATTCCATGATGTACACGATGCAGTTTTAAGAGATTTTTTTTTAATTGCCTTCAAATATAAATCTAGTTGACCATACTATATGGTTATCTTAAGTTTGGTGAGAAATTTGAAACTTGATATTGTTATGGAACCATCTCACCTAAAACTTTAAGTTGCTAGATGAGGCTCCACAATATTATTTATATTATTTTTTAACATGTTTCATCAAATGAAAGTTCTTTGAACCTGAAACTTGCAAAAATTCATATTAACTTTGTGCTTGTTTTTTTTATCAAATAGAATAAGAATGATAAAGATTTGAACTCGTGACCGTTACGTCAACAAAGACTTTTGATACAATATCATAAAATCATCTAACCTAAAAGTTTAAGTTGTTAGGTGAGGCTCCATAATATAATTTATATTATTTTCTAACAGATATTTGCTAGTAAAATAGCAGTATTCTACTCTAATGATCAAGGAATAAAAAATCTCAAACTTAGCTTATTGAATCAAATCTTTCAGAAGATTTTATGTTATGTCATTCATAAAGTAATTAATGATATTTTATTAGTTTTTTTTTAGGATGGTGTTTATTAAATAATTAATGTTATTTTATTAGTTATTTTGTGGATGGTATTTATTAAATAATTAATGTTATTTATAAGTTATTTTATAGGATGGTGTTTATTAAATAATTAATGTTATTTATTAGTTATTTCTTAGGATGGTGTTTATTAAATAAATAATGTTATTATTAGTTATTTCTTAGAGTTTATTATAAAGAAAAACCAAACACAAAGAGAAGCAAGAATATAAACCATTGATATACCAAAAACAATACAAATATCTTTATTTATGATTTTTATTTTTCTTAGAATCACACGTTTAAATTACTAGTGAATTGCTAATAAACATAAAAAATAATTAAATCAAATTATTAGTGATAATGTGTGATATAGAAATAATTTTATGTTCTAATAAAAAGGAAGAAAGAAATTGCTTGGAGTACAAGGTGTGATATAGAGGGAAAAAAAAACTACTATTGCTAGGAGTGGAATGGATAGTAATTATTATCTCTTCAATAATTCAACTTTTCAAGATTGCATCTATGGAGCAAGAAAAAAAAACAAGGCCCGGCCTTAAATAGAAGAGTCTGCAAAGATGATGAGTGCCTGGGGACCTCAGTGAGAGATCAAAGTTTTTTTTTGTTTAAATAAGCAGGAAAATCATCCCTGACTACTAAACAAGACCTTTTCCTTCATGTTAGACCTCCCTTCTCGAATTCATGCTAAAATGGGATGATGAATTCTGGTTTCTCATGCTGCCATTTATACTGAACAAAAGAGTGGATATACATTACTCTTAGGTTACAAATCCATTTTATCAATTTTCCTTACTTAATTCCATAAACCAAAGGTTGTTCATCTTAAAAAACTTGATGTAATTATGAGCTTTGACCAAGAATAGGAGGCACTCGATCCTCTGACTTTTTAAAGGCTACAAGGGAAACATTGTAATTGTTGCTACCACCAAGATATGTATTATGGTTTCTTTTGCTTAGACCCAATGCCTCAAGTTTTATAGTGATTGTCACGCTCTTCTACTCATTGAGGTCTAACACTTACCCTGATAGCCAGATATAGATCACACACTTTAACACCTTCTATCGTTTAGGTAAACATAATGCATCACAACCATCATTATCATAATAAAACATTTAAAAAAAAACATAACATTAAACAAATAAGAACCATCAAGCAGAACTTATGGACTCCACCTTTAAAGTTTGTAGAATCATTTTCTTTGCTTGAAATTCATAAACGAGAGTTGATTGCTAATATTGTTTACATCTTTCTAGTACCTCTAGCAACCACCACACCATACTTGAGCTCAAGAATCCCAGGTTCGAATGGCTTTTTTTTAGACTTCACAAAAATTTCTCTTCTCCTTTCCAATCCAAAACTTAACAACCAAAGTTCCTTCTCCTCATTTTCTTGTTGATTTCCTTTCCTTTTTATAGGATAAACTATAGGTCTATGTGAGTTTATCAAGATTCTAGCAAACTAAAACGTTATTAGTTTTATCCAAGATTTCTGGTTGAGTTCAAATAGTTTTTTAACAACTAGAGAACTTAACAACCAAAGTTCCTTCTCCTCATTTTCTTGTTGATTTCCTTTCCCTTTTATAGGCTAAACTATAGGTATATGTGAGTTTGTCAAGATTCTAACAAACTAAAACGTTATTGGTTTTATCCAAGATTTTTGTTTTTAGTTCAAATAGTTTTGTAACAACTAGAGAACTTAACAACCAAAGTTCCTTCTCCTCATTTTCTTGTTGATGTCCTTTCCCTTTTATAGCCTAAACTATAGGTCTATGTGAGTTTGTCAAGGTTTTAACAAACTAAAACGTTATTGGTTTTATCCAAGATTTCTGGTTTTGAGCAAATAGTTTTGTAACAACTAGAGAACAATAAGAAGGGTTTTTTTACCTTTTAATCTTGAGGGAATGGTTTTAAATTGTTGGTCAAAGGATCTTTGAAGTGTTGTAAGTGTGAGCACAAGAAGAATTTGGGTGGTTTTATGCAGGTGGGTGTCTCAATTAGGGTTGAATGGGTTTTGTTGGAAACTACATTGACAATGTTTTCGTATAAATAAGAAATCAATTATATAATATAATTATGAAAGATGTAGCTTATTAGATATCAATTTCTAGAGTTACAGTGGAACTCTAATACCTCCTTGTATATATATTTTCGTCAATCAATTCAATAAAAACATTCCACTTGAATTAATTCATTCTATATGATATCAGAGTTGGTTATGTTCTGAATTTTTTTGCAACACATCTGTTGTGTTTCCATCTTTTAATTTGTTTTTTTGCAACACATCTATTGCGTCTCTACCTTTGAAATTCTCTTCTTGTTTGCTTGATTACAAAACATCATGGCTGCAACCAATATTGAGCTTAGCAACACTAGTGATTCTGCTTCCAGTTCCAATCTTCCAAGACCTACTAGCTCTCCCTTATTTCTTCATCACTCAGACCACCCCAACTTACTTCTTGTTTCAAAAAGGTTGAATGGAGACAACTACAATTCCTGGCACCATGCCATTAAAATTTCTCTTAGTGCAAAAAACAAGACAGGTTTTATTACTAGTACAATCAAAGAACCACATGAGGTTTCAAAACCTTAAGAACATGTTATTTGGCAACGCTGCAATGACATGATGTTGTCATGGATTCTGAATTCCCTTGAGCCAGAAATAGCTAATTTTGTCCTTTCTTGCGACACCCCTCATATAATTTGGGAAGACCTTCGTGAAAGATTTTCTTTAGGGAATGCTCCCCGTATTTTCCAAATTCAAAGGGACATCTACAAAATTGAATAGGGGTAGACATCTATAGCAGCATATTACACCAAACTAAAAGGATTGTGGGATGAACTTGCATCTTTTAATTCAGCCTCACGCAATTGTGGTGCGCATAATGACAGTACAAAAATTATGCAATTTCTTATGGGACTCAAAGAATCATATTCAAGTGCAAGAGGTCAAATTTTACTAATGAATCTTTTACCATCAGTTCATCAAGCATATGCCTCTATTGTGCAAGAAAAAACAGAGAGAATTAGCATTTGTTGTCACCTTATCATCAAATACAACAACCATGGTTGTACGTGGAACTCATAACATGCCTAGGTGTCGACAAAACAATCAAATTCATGGGACTCAATCAAACAATCCATGTATTAAAGAGCTTTTTCAGTGTACATACTGTGGTGACATGTATCATAGAAAAGCAACCTGTTATAAGTTGATTGGGTACCCTTCAGCCATCCAAAAAGCAAAGAAAAGATGCAACACCAGCGTTAAAGCTATGACAGACATAACTCACACTCAGCAACTGGTAACCCCTCGGCAAATCAAGTGGACTTCACTCCCACTTTTCAGGAACTCCAGTTGACTCTACCTAACTTATCTGAAGATCAATATGTTCAAATAGTCGGCACTTTGAATAAAAAAACATGTCACTCCTGCAGCAAGTTCAATTGTAGAAGAAGAAGAAGATGATGGGAGAGAGAGATAGAGCACGTTTAGTGCATGAAGAAAGAAGATGACAGGGAGAGAATCTCTCAATTTCTGTTATAATTTTTCAGTGTGTTTTCTGCACAAACAGCAGGGTATTTAAAAGCAAGATAACGACCTCCCACGAGTATCCTCACGTGAGTGTCAGTTGGCTAAGGGAAATTAAAACAAAAGGCTGCACAAAACGCAGCCATTTACAAGGAAATTAAAATAAACTGACTGTGCAAAACGCAGTCGCTTTCGCTTAAGGTTTGGCTGCCCAAACGTAGTCGTTTGAGCTAAGGGATTTAAATTTCAAACCCAACTCTAATTCCCTCCACTCGCAAGCTCATCTTCTGATTTCAGTCCGTGACAACTCCACAGGCTAACACTGCTACTTCTTCAGCCCTTCCAAATACATCAAGTTTATTACCGGTTGCCCACATCAATGGATACTTGATAGTGGGGCAACCCACCATATTACTTCCTCTCCTGCATCATTAGAAAATATTGACAGAAATTTATCCACAACACCAGTTTCATTGCTCAAAGATCTTTGTACATATCAATGTCTAATTGGCCGATTGATCTATCTAACTATCACTATCAAGTTTATTACCAATTGCATACTCAGTCCATATTCTAAGCCGATTCATGCATGAACCATGCCAACCCCACATGGATGTTGCTCTTTGAGTGGTTCGCTATTTAAAATCAGCTCTTGGTCAAGGTTTGCTTCTTCATTCAAATAATCCTTTGAATTTAAAAGCATTTTGTGACTCAGATTGGGTGGGTTGTCCTATTACTCGTCGCTCCACCACTGGGTATTGTGTATTTCTTGGGAATTCTTTAATTTCATGGAGAACCAAGAGGTGAAAGACTGTTTCTTTCTTTGTCAAGTGCAGAAGCAGAATATAGAGCAATGGAGAGCACATGTTGTGAGCTTACATGGTTGTGATATTTATTAATAGATTTACACATCCCTGTTTTAAACCCTATTCCTTTGCACTGTGATAATGAAGCTGCCTTACATATTGCAAAAAATCTGGTATTTCATGAGAGAACTTGACACATTGAAATGGAATGTCATTTTATCCGGGATAAAATTCTAAAAGGTGAAGTTGTTACTCAATATATGATCTCTCCGCAACAATTAATAGATATGTTTACAAAGGCATTAGGCAAAGAGAAGTTCAAGCAACTCATGCGCAAGTTGGGAGTTATTGACATTCACTCTCTAACTTGAGGGAAAGTGTTGGAAACTACATTGAGTGTGTTTTGGTATAAGTAGGAAAGCAATTTTATAATGTAATTAGGAAAGATGTAGCATATTAGATATCAATTTCTAGAGTTACAGTGGAACTCTAATACCTCCTTGTATATATATTTTTGTCAATCAATACAATAAACACGTTCCATTTGAATTAATTTGTTCTATAGGTTTGTCACTTTCGTGGCCTTATTGGAGTAGCTTTGACCTCATCATTATTGCTCTAACATCATCATTGTCTAACATTACTTGTGATCGATATAAAAAGTGCATGCCTTTACATTGGATTTTTTCTTCCTTGATTTGGATGTTTATAACTTCATATTTTCCTACTTGAAAATGCCAACCTAATTAGCATTTGTTTAAACATGTACTAAAGGCTAATCAAGAACAAGAAGTTGAGATGATCAATGGAAAATATGAGACAAAAACGTTTAATCTTGAGGTAATGGTTTTGTAGAAAGGATGTTTATAGTTTGAATGGTGGTGGTTTCAGTCTTTAAGGTGGTCAAAAACATCTTATTTGACCATCTGAAAATACCTTCCTGATCGACCAAAATTGAAGAAAAAGGTGTACAATATTTGGAAAGCTTGTTTCACCTAATCTCTGATAATTAGATTTTATAATTTGGGAGTTTTAAAATTTAAATTTTATCCTTGTTTCTCAAATTTTGTATAATTGTATCATTAATCACTTTTAAACTTTCAATTGCTTATAATTCACCCCTATTGAAATCAATTTTCAACCCTAAGTCTGGTGCCCTTTTCACTTCAGTTTTGGGTTTGTCTAATTAATCTCTTTATTGGTCAATAAACTTTTAATTTTCTTCAATTGGGTTTTTAATTTCTATGATTTGAGTTCTTGAAGTTATGCATCTTTTATGCATTAGACCTTGGTCTTGAATTTGTTCAATTAAATCCTTGATTACTCATCAGACTTGGCTTTCCAAAGTTTACTTCTAGTCTTAAACTTTTATTTCTTTCAATTAACACCCAAATTCTCTAAAAAGAACATCTTTTTTATAGTTAGATCTTATATTGATGCTTCTACAATTGTAGTTAAGTCCTTCAAATCATAATTAACCTTTTTTTGGAATACATAATAACAAATAACATAGCTTATCTCTAAAATTAATGATGAATCATTTATAAAACTAAAAACGAGGCCAATGGAAAATGCAACAATAGCTAATAATGTCACTTTCAATGCAAAATCCACTTGCAGTAACGTTTCACTTTAGACATGAATTCTAACATGGTTGTAGTTTATAAATATTCTTGTAAAAACTAGAAGGGTGAGATCAATCCACCACTCATATAAAAACCAATTGTAAACATTATTATAATAAAATGATAATGATAATAGCAATGGAAATGGAAATGAAGTTTTTAGTGAAAAATAAAAGAAACCAAAAAAAACAAGAAGAAATAAAAAGTTGTAAAAAGCCTTAGCCATCTTTAGCAATTTTAGATGATTTAAAATGTATAGAATGTAACACAGTTGTTAAATTCAATTTTAAAATTGATCCATGATAACTCAATAGTTAAGAGAGTTAACCCAAATCTTTTTTTCAATAAAAATTGTTATTGGGTTCATGTTTTGTTGTTATAACAATGCTATACATAGAAGTGATTTTTCATAATTTTCATAATTTAGAAATTAAATGATTTTCAAATTGTAGTACTATCTAAAAAACCAAATAGCTTTCTTATATACTTTGTTGGTTAAGTGAATGAGGTGGGGGTTTGGTTTTTCCTCTTTTACTTTTTTTTATTTTTATCATTCTTTTCTTATCTCACTCTTCAACATTTATTTTATTTTGAGTTTTTCTTTATAAATTGTTTGAGTTTTGCTTTATATAAGGTTATCATAATCTTAAAAAAATTACATTTGCTTTATGCTTAGCTTCACGAGTGTATTTTTGTTATTGTATAATTAAATAAAAAAACAGTTTCGAACAAATGAAGTTCTTAAACCTAGTGTATTCCATCAATAAGATCACAAATTTGATAAGCTACGAAACATGGGTTAATCTTATATGTCATTGTCTTAATATTAAAAAAGGTCATATTGATTTTTTATAAAGTCAAACTATATTTTTTTATTGATCATATATGTTATCTTTGGACTTAGCAAGTCAAGTGAGTAATGTTGAGACAACTTTCATATGATTTAATTTTACTCACGGGCTAGACAAGGAGTTGGGAGAGGTTTAAAGGTTGACCAATTGGGATGAATTTAACAACAATGCCAAATAGTTTCTTGTGCCCTTGATATTTTGTTATGTTACAAAAATTGATCCGAGTTATAATGTAGTGTGACCTTGTAAACTAGTTACTTCTAATCTACAAAAAGAATTGAACAAGTTGATACTCCAACTTCATTGTTCATAACAATGAAGCACCTTGGGTTTTTTAAATAACTTATTTTTTTTAAGTTCTACCTTCCAAAAATTCTTATTTAACATTTTATTGATTTTGAATTGATCATCGTAATTTATTTTGGTTTGTTTTATGTAAGATTATTATAATTTCAAACAAACATCTTAACATTTTGTTGGTTCTAAATTTTTAGCTTATTTTTGTTATTATATTAAATAAAAAATAAATTCTTAAACCTTGTGGAGTCTATGATCCAAATTATAGGTTTTGTGAATTAAGCTACAAAGTCTAGGTTAATTTAATATGTCATTATCTCAATATTAAAAAAATATCATCATGAATTGTTTTCAAAGTCAAACTACTTTTTTATTCGCTGTCTGGGTTGCCTTTGGAACACTCAAATTAACTAGATCAACTAGTCATTTTCCATGTGAGTTACTTTTAAAACCAACTTAAGTAAATAGTCGAGTCAAAAGGTTTTGAAATTGACATGTTGGGTACAGTTCAATAACAATGTTAAATAAATTTTTTTTTCTAATTCCATCTTGAAATGTTTCTCTTTCAATTGAATACTTTTCTGCTTTTTTATTTTTTATTTTTCAATATATGATTGATTTTGAATTAGTATTTATAATTTATTTAGTTTATTTTTTTTCTATAAAGTTAAATTTTAGTTTCAAACAAAACATCCTAATATTTAATTGATACTCAATTTTGCAAGCTTTTATTTTTGTTATTATATTATTAAATAAAAAACTATTTTTTTTTATTCAACTCCCATTTTAAACACGGGCACAAAAATAGTATAGAATAAGAACTCTCTGTTTCTGTAATTGTTTGTCTTTTTCTGCTTTTGTATGAAGTATCGAGAACACATTTTATTTCAGTGAATTAGAGTTTTTACATGAGACGTCATGAACCTACTGCCAAAAATATCTTGTTCCAAGAACCAATGGAAACTACAAATCTACAACCTCCTTCCCCTCCACAATTTGTCATCTTTTCTTCGAGGAGAGCAAAATGCCTGCTGGTTGCCTGCCTTTCCACTCGCCGTTTGCTTCCATTATAACCAAAAACTTTACCCCGAAAACCTTCCCTTCCTTCTCTCCGACGCCTAGGAAAACGACATGTAGGGCTACTTCATCGTCATCATCAAGTATTTCGTTTTCATCAATAACAGATTTCGATCTCTATGATCTTCTCGGGGATAGATAGCTCAAGTGATCATTCACAAATAAGAAAAGCTTATAGGACTCTGCAAAAAAGATGTCACCCTGATATAGCAGGGCCTGCAGGACATGACATGGCTATTATACTCAACGAAGCTTATGCAGTTTTGTCTGATCCAAATTCACGTTTGGCTTATGATAAGGTCAGTTTCTTATTTTCCATACATCGGAGAAACTAAGGTTTAATTTTCCGCGCGTGGATGTGTCTTTGCAGTCCATCATCGATTAGAAACGATAAAACATGAGCAGATCTTCATCATGCAAGTTGGGAGTTGTGACCCTGCAAGGGTTCATGAGAGTTCTTATCTTGGCCCCTTAGGTCCTTGATGTAACCCAAATGAATTTTTTTGAGGATTTCTAGGATGGGTTTTTTTTTTTTTAATAAAAGGATTTATAATATGATGAACTTTTGAGCTGTTATTAGTAATTATATGCATAATTAATCTCAGCCTCTATCATTATTAAGTTCCTCAAGTTTGTAAAAGGACATGATTGAGAGATCATTTAGGAGATTGAGGCAAACTATAATGCATTTTTAGACTTGTGTTTTGTCTATATGTGAGAATATTCAAGCAGAGTTTTATTTAATTGTCGTGTTAATTTGCTGTACAGGAGCAGACAAAGATTGCAGAACTTAGTGGCTACTCTGGAAAACCAATATATTCAGCATGGTTTGGCTCAGAAAGTGAACAAAGAGCAGTTTTTGTCGATGAAGTGAAGTGTATTGGTTGCTTAAAATGTGCCTTAATTGCAGAGAAAACATTTGCTATCGAATCAGTTTACGGAAGAGCAAGAGTTGTTGCACAATGGGCTGACCCTGAGCACAAAATCAATGCTGCCATTGACGCGTGTCCTGTCGACTGCATCTCGTAAAGATCATGAATCTTTCAAATAGTTGAATGCATTGATTTCCCCTGCTAAAGACACAAGTCTGTTGTTCTTAATTTTCCTGTAACAAATGCAGGACTGTGGAGAGGGCAGACTTGGCAGCGCTAGAGTTCCTGATGTCCAAGCAGCCTCGAGGCACCGTGCGAGTTGGTTCCGGCAATGCAGCCGGAGGACGTGTTTCCAACATTTTCATAGATGTGAAAAAATTCCAAGACAGATTGGCTGGTGCCATGAACAAAGCCACCGCTCAGAACTCCATGGTAACTTGATTACAGCATTAGGATAAACATCAGTTATGGAATGATGGCAATTGGCATCAACTATAACACAATTAACCATAAAATGTTTTTCATTTCAGGAAGACCAGCAAAGAGAAGCAAGAATAACAGCTTTCCAAGCAATTAGATCGATCTCAAATTGGCTTTACTGGCAATCACCAAGAGCAGACTCGCCAGAATCTTATCAGAAGTTGACAAGGATCGTCAGAAAATCTCCTCAACCAAATATTAACAAGATTCTGGAGGCTGCTGCAGCCAGAAAGAAAGCAAGAGAGAGTACAAGGCCCTTTCGTCAAGCCCCATCAAGCTCCTTATATTATGAAGAGTATTGGAGTCCATCAACTCAGTCTCTTCCTTCCTCAATCAATAGCTCTAGCTCTAGCTCCAGCTCTAGATCCACCCCAGAGGCTTCACGTACTAAGGAATCAAAGAAACTTGAGAAAGATGATAGGAGAGAAGATAGAAGGCAAACAAATCCCATAAGATGGGGAATACCAATGGTGCCTGCAACAATTGCAGCTGTTATAATACATCTGCAGGTAGGAGAAGGGACAATTGGTGGATTGAATGAGCATGTCGGTGGTTCATTCGCACTGGGGATTGTAAATAGCTCTTGGTTACAAGTTATATTAGCTGGGATTACATGGTATTTGATTGGTGCAGCAATGATAGGAGTAGTCGAAGCAATTATCAGAGGTATAAGTACAAAACAAAAGGGAAATTAAGATGTATACTTCATACTTTGAAATGTACTTGGTGTAAAAATTCATTGCTGTGGATATGATATACGTAGTTAAAAAGATTAGTATGTGCTCTGTATGATCCCAACATTCAATTAATGTACCATTGACTTTTAGTTCTGTTGTTCCCTCCGGCGAATCCTGCCTGTGAACATAAGCACAGTTGGCATTAGAGAAGGAATAGAGAGAAATATCCAGAGGCAAAGAATGAAGAGTCCTGAAGTAATGAAAGATGTGTGGTGGGTGGATAGAGCAGACAATGCCAAGGTTGCATATTTCTCATGACAAAACAATTGTGGTGGTGTTGGAGACCTTTTTCCTAGCCAAAAATAACCTCGATTGGTGATCTGTTTCGAAGAAATAAAAGGTCTCCCTTGAATCGGTTTCTTGGCAAGTTCATAATTCTGAGTGATGACATGTTAGCCAAACATGGAGGCACATCATCTCTTCAATTAAATTCGATGAAAGACCCAACTGCTGCAATTTCCTGAGCTCACAGAATGCTGCCTGCATCATCAGGTGATATGGATTGTCAGCAATTTGATTGAATTAAAAATAATGCAAAAACAAAAAATGAATACTGGCCTCATTGGATAACGCAAACACTGGTTTTAGTTGATGTGAAATGGGTTAAGCAGTCCACCAACACCATTTCCTTTTTAAATTGCGGTTCTTGCACTTCCTTGATTTGAGCAAACAGACCCATATCTGGGAAACACAACTCATTTTCTTCCCTAGCATTGTCGAAGAAAATTCTGACAGTATGGGAGCTTGTGAGGCTGTAGAAGTAAACCTCCTTCCATGGGCAACAATCATCAGAGTGGCCTTCTGATAACGCAAATTTAACAGCTCGAACCGAATCCACCACCTGGTCTCCATGTTTTGACCGGAATCACTTGTAACCTGAACAAGCAAAGCGGCAAGATTGTCTTCAGCTTCATAACCATACAATACCACTTGCAATTCCTAGATTTGTCTTCCGGTTTACTTGTTGAGAGCATTCCCTTTTTGCTGTTTTAAAATGTCTCTTCAGAATTGCGGATAAGAGGAAGCAATTTGAATGGTTCATTCCCAAGAAGATATATGAAACATATGCTGGTGCAATTCTGCATAAAAAAAAAAGAAGAAAAAAAGAACAAGGATTAATCAGGATGATGCTTTTAGCTAGTAGGTTGATTAATAAAAAAAGTAGAGCAATCTTACTTCACCGTCCACAAGTTGGAGAGAAATCTACAACCACTTTTTTTTTCCTCCCCAAATTTCGAAGTTCAAGTCATTATATTTGTAGTAAAGCAAACTCTAATCATAATTTAGATTCTTGGATTTGGCTCAGGTTAATGACACTCAATCAGTGATTTGTATTATTTTTATTATTTATCTTAGGGAGATTCAGAACTCAGGCTACGCAGACAAACCAATAAACATTCTCTAAGGTTAGGCATAGAAGGTGAACGCTGCACTTTTTGATTGATTCAGCAAACATTCGCAAAAATCAGTTCATGGAAGAGTTGTGGAACACGCCTTCTCGTACATTTTTCCTCAACTGTCTAAACAATTTCTATTAAAGTCAGGCCTCCTAATTTAGGGCACAGGTTTGGTAGATTTCTCAGCTCTTCGTAAAGAACTCCAGCAAAACTTCTTGAAACATCAAGTGCAAAATTCATTGCTGTTGTGTTTTCAAGTTTATCGCTTTCTTATCTCTTGAGCACTGTCCTTCCATCAACACTTTTTTCAGCAGTGAATCAATCACACGCTGTGGAAGCTCAACGTCGACTGCTCAATTGCATTTTCATACATGATGACCCATATATATTTTATACCGACAATTACCGGAGACAGAAACAACTATTACGAAACATGTATGAATACTGTTTCAATTCTAGAATAGCTGCTGAGTTCAGTGTGTCGTCCATGTCCACAGCATGGAACTAACTGGTTATCCACACCGACCAGTATTACAAGATGATATTTTGAATTAACCAGGGCATCCCCCCTTTTAGTTCTAAAAGACAAGTTTGACAAAAGCATGATGTTTTCAAGGCAATCTCCTGCAGTTCAGACAATTGGCAAAAGTACTTAGTAGCGGTACTTTGTGGAGTAGTCTTTCGGAGCAATGACAAGACCTCGACCCTTCCTTGCACCCCGGTAGACAGTCTCAACAATGTCAATGAATTCCTGCTTGTCCTTGAGAGCCCAGTTGATCTTGTTATTATTACCAGTTCCAAGATCAATCATGATATGCTTGTTCCTGAAGAAGAACATGACAGTAGATGGATCATACAGCTCATACATTGTGTTAAAATCAGGAATCTCTGTGATGTCCACCAGGTATATCACAGCAAAATTCTTTATTGTTTCCGCTACTGATGCCAACACTTCGTCCATCTGAAAAAGAGCAGACGAAACTGATTAACGAGGCAATAACTGGAAATGCTATCTCCCCAATAAAGAGAACAACTTAGAATGGAAGCAGTTACAGTGTGCGCGCAGCGCATGTCTGTGTAATGGAAGCAGTTACAAGCAAGTGTTGCCAACCTACAGAATTATAGAACAGTTAGGGGCTAGAATCAGTGAGATCCTTTCACAGAAGGTGTAACTTTAAACAGTCATATGACCAACTGGGGCATGGTAACCTCTAACAACTGAGATTCCAGATAGGCAAAACTTCTCACTTTGCAGAATACCACATTCACTAGGACATCTGCAACAAGTATCTGTTGATTCTAAATTCATTACACACTTCCACAGAAACGAAACACCTAAACCATTCTAGCAGTCAAAAGGAAAAAGGTACATTTAACAGAGGTTCAGAACCAAACCAATCCAAAAGCACCAGTCAAGAAGAAGCTCTTTTTAATTAAGGTTAAAAAGTCAAAACAATAATAAACTAACAAGGTAGTTTGCAAACAAGAATCTAAAAGGAATACAATGACTTTATACATTGTCCACTTGGTCTCAGGTATTGTAGAAAGAAATGGAAGAGCAACCAACTATTAGATTTTTGCTAACAGTTCAAAATTGTAGACTGTTGATAAGCAAATGTAAGGCAAGAACAAAGCTTTAAAGGAAGGCTTATCTGGAAATGTTTTTACTAACTTTCTCCAACTGAAGGTTAACATAGTTCAACAAATTAATTCCCACTTGAGCTTTACCGAGATAAAACACAGGATCTAGTATGAACCCAGTTACACTTTCACGAGATAAAACACAAGATCTACTATGAACCCAGTTTTCTGCCATCATCTATATAATTCAAATTCAAAACATTTTTTTTCAAAGTGTCTCAAACAACCCCAATGGCCTTTACAGAAACTACAAATTTAACAAAAACCAAAAAAAATGATAATACTGAAAATAAAATAAGAATCTTCAAATAACATATTGTACAATAGTCCAAAAGCATTCTATAATTAAGGTGGTTCACATGATTAGAGTCATTAATCAACATCTAGGATTACAAACATTTACACTTATAAATACATTTTCTTTCTAAACTACAGTAGTAATCCAATTTTATTAAGACGTAAATCAGCAAATTAGCAGTTCACTGGCAACTCAGGAGTCAAATTTGCTTAAAGTTACATATCAAAATAAAAAAAAATAAAAAAAAGCTCATTAAAATGCACTAAAGCATTCACAAAAAGCTTGCAAACACTGCTAAAAAAATGGTCTCCCTTTATAGACTCAAACCCAAAATGCTTCGTAATAATAAGCAGTCGTAAACACTGCTAAGATATAGTCTCCCTTTACACATACGCAGAATCCCTTTACACATACTCAGAATGAACCAAAATCCTAAGTAATACCTTTTATTGATCAATATTCCAAACTTCTCCTAATTTTTCCCCATAAACTCGACAGCTAAATTTCACTATTTGAGCTTAATTGAGACCAAATCAAACTTGAATTATAAATCCAAAATCACGGGACTTCTCAAAACTAAGAAAAACACCTCCATATGCGGGTAACCCACTTCATAAATCTCACTAATAAAACCCAAAAACACAAAAAAATATCATAATTTTATCATTCACCAAATCACAAACAACAAAAAAAAATATTAGGGCTTGAAAAAATGATAAATTCTCAAACCCACCAAAATTATGCAATTATACGAGAAATCCTATCACAAAGCCCACTTTAAGTCCAAATAACCACAGAAATATATGTATGTATGTATATAAAGTTAGGAATTTGTGGTAAACCTGCATACAAGTCTCATCCCAATCGTGACCAAATCGAATAACTACCAATCGCTCTTCTTCAGCTAGAATCGCCTGGTCTACAGCCCATCCTGAGTGCAAGTGAGGTAGCAAGTACGACATCCTTCTCTCTGTGTGTGTCTGGGATTAGAGTTCTACTCTATCTCACGCATCCCGGTAGCAACACCTAATTCTTATAGGGATTCTTCTTTGTTGCTTGGGTAGTTTTAGCGCGTTCATTGTACTCGCACGTGTGACCAATAAGATTGCAGCTTTCAAGTGCGTGTGGGACCACGCAGATTACTTGGGCCTAGCTAAGCAAGAATTGAGCTTATTTAGGAAGAAGCCAGAGCCCATAATGAATCGGGCCTCTTCTAAGTCACAGAGAGAGAAGAAAATCCACGAAAGCAAGAGAACAAAAGAGAGCTTTATTTACGATTATTTTTTTTATTTTTTTATTTTTTTATTCTACTAGGAATAAATTTTACTTTTTCATGTTTTAAAAAATATAATCTCTAAAAACTATTGGTACTATATTCTGGAAGAAAAAAAAATGAAGTCAGTGGATAGTGTACCTGCATGCAGGTGTCATGACCGAATCTGATGATGACCCACACGTTCTTCTTCAGCTAAAATGGCTTCTTTATCCACTGCCCATCCAGTGTGGTAACAAGGACGACATCTGCAAAACGATGCATGGTGGTGATTTGGGCTTCCCCTGTCTTAATAGTGACAAGAAGGAACTGGAACAAGATGGAGCTTTTAATTTTATTATTATTATTATTATTATTATTATTATTATTATTAATGTGGGTATTCAAGTGAGCTTGTATATACCTTAATTAATTTTATGAGTTTTAAAATTAATGATTATATAAATCTATAATGATGATCAACTATAAAAATTGAGTATAAAATTGATCAACAAACCATTTAATTCCATTTTAATCCTATTGTTCACTCCCTAGGTGAGCCGGAGCTTTCTTTCGGGGAGCGGGGGTTAGATTCATTGGAAACTTGGGAAGCCACATGTATGTTTTTAATTGCTAGTTCACACAATGCTTGGATTCTCAAAGCGATGCCACCTATTGTTATTATCTGGTTAAAGCCTTGAAGGCTATTGTTGAGATAATTAGTTAGTTACAAATTGAGTTTGTTATAATTAGTTACAAATCAGTTAGTGTAGAGTTTCAATTAGTTGGTATACTAAATTGAACTAGTATAAAAAGGGACAAGATGTAAATGCCAAAAGTGTGGGATTCAATTGAACATTGAATGAGAAATCAAGGATTAACAAATGGTATTAGAGCTAAAGAAAGGGGACTCATTGAGAGAAAAGAGAGAGAAGCTTCGAGAAAAGGGGAAAGTTAGAGTGAGAAGGAGAGAAACATGATCCTGAGACTGAGATCATTCCCTGATCTTCAGGTCTTGATCGAACATCTTGAGCTTCGAATTAGTGATTCAAGGAAGAAATTATTAGAGATTGTGCATATTAATTGGAGATTGTGCATATTCATTATCTTTCCGAGTATAGCTGCTATAAATATATTGTTTAATATTATAGCTGGAAATATATTAGGCAATTGGTGGTCAAATAAGACCGTTAGAATTCCCTTAATAGGGGCTGTAATTTCCCTAACAGACTAGGATCAACTGTAGATATATGGTTGTAATATGTATCATCAAACCATCAAATATATTTTCTCTTTTGTTCTAATATCAGCTCCTGCATCTTTTTCTTCATGGTATCAAAGCAGTGATCCTGTTGTCTTGTTCTTTATTTTTGCTCCTCTTTGTCTGTTGATAAACATGGATTATCAAGAGACTATTGCTAATACTAAGTCTTCTAAAGGGGTGGTTGTTGTCTCCACTAGCATTGACAATGATGTTAACTCCTCCCAAAAGGTGAATACTGTGTTGCTAAATGGATTTAATTATCTATCATGGTCAAGAGTAGTAACCATTGCTCTTGGAGGCAAATCCCGACTAGGGGTTCATCGATGGCAAAGAAAAAGCTCCTGATAGCAGTTCTTCAGGATTTGAGAATTGGCTAGCTAAAGATCAGATGATTATGTCTTGGATTTTGAATTCAATGGAACAAAATATTGCTGAAATTTTCAGTTATTATTAATCCTCTTTGGAACTTTGGGAAGCCGTTAGAGATATGTATGGCAACCAAAATAATTTTGCACGTATCTTTCAAATACAACAAGATATTGCAAACCTTCATCAAAATGGTCAGTCCTTCGTGAATTTGTTGAGTAAACTTAAAAGCTTGTGGAATGAATTAGAGGTTTATAAAGCTCATTCAGTTGATCCAACTATGTTACGCAATCGAAAGGAAGAAGATCATTTTTTTCAATTGTTGGCTAGTTTGGGTTCGGACTTTGAAGATCTAAGGTGTCATATTTTAATGAGTGCTGAACTTCCTTCCTTAAAAAGTGTTTGTGCAACTATCCAACGTGAAGAAATTTGAAAATCCAGTAAACATACTTGATGCTTGTGCGTATATTGCCCAACAATCTACTGAAAAGAAATTCTTCAAAGGTAAGCGCCCTAACTTGAAATGTTAATACTGCAACTCTATTGATCATTCAATGGATCGTTGTTGAAGCCTTCATCCAGAATTAAAGCCTAAAGGTATTCAGGATAGGCAGACAGGGAATCAAAAACGATTCCTTAAACACAAGGCTAATCTAGTTGCTCATACTACGGAACCTATATCCTCTAGTACTATGTCATTGCTAAATGAATTTGCTATTTTCCTACAAGAAAAGTGTAATCTAGGAGTTGAAGGGACTGCTCACAATGAATCCACTACTCTTCTTAGCAAATTTGTTAGGGTTATCAACCAGTGCAAACTCTGAGAATTGTCAAGGTATGTATATTGCTCTTATGATTGCCCTAGAAATAAGCAATTTACATGATATGTGAGTTGTAGATTCTAGCACTAGTGATCACATGACAAATAAATTAACCAAGATTCATGAATTCACTCCTTTTCCGATATCATCATTTGTCTCGATTGCTAATGGAACTATTGCAGCAGTAAAAGGCAAGGGAAAAATTAAAATAGCGTCAAAAACCATTAATTCAGATATCCTATATATGCCTTCATTTCCATTCCAGTTACTATCAGTTCAAAAGTTAACTACTTCTCTTAATTGTGATGTTATATTTACTCCTTTTAAGGTTTTTTTTCAGGACCATTACACCAAATAGAAGATTGGTGAAGGATTTTATTTGAATGGTCTCTATTTTTTCTGTGATTCTAAAGTCCCGAAAGGATTACAAGCTATCATTCACCTATTAATGATCATCGTTTGTGGCATCTATGTCTGGCTCATGTGTCAAACTCCGTCGTTTCAAAAATAAAACCAAATCTGTCAAAAAGAACTTATGATTGCGAGACTTGTCATTATTCCAAATCAAGCAGACTTCCTTTTAATCTCTTTATCCAAAATTTCTCAAGTTTTTGAACTTATTTATTTAGAAGTATGGGGACCTTTTTCTATCTCAATTGATGGTTTCAAATATTTTGTCACATTTATTGACAATTTTTCAAGAGGTACATGGATATATTTATTAAAATCAAAAACTGAAGTTTTTAATTGTTTTAAGGACTTCCACAAACTAGTCTCTACTCAATTTTCTACACATATTAAAACTTTTCGATCTGACAATGGCTCCGAATTTACATCTCATGATATGGAAAACTACTTAATTTCTAATGAAATAATGCATCAAACTAGTTGTATCAACACTCCCAACAAAATGGAATTGTTGAACGCAAGAATCGAGATTTACTAGAAAAAAACAGAGCCATAATGCTACAAATGAATGTTCCTAAAAATTTCTGGTCCTATAGAGTTCTTACTGCCACTTATATTATTAACCGTTTACCCAGTCAAGTACTGGATTTTCATTGTCCTCTTGAAATATTGCAGGATAAACCTCCCAATGTCTCACATTTGAAGGTTTTTGGCTGCATTTGCTTTGTACACTTACATTCAAATCAACGTGATAAACTTGACTCTTGAGCTGCAAAATGTTTTTTTAGGGTATTCACATACCAAGAAAGGGTATAAATATTATAATGCTATTTGTCAGAAGCTCTACGTCAGTAGGGATATTTGATTTGTTAAAACCAACCCGTATTTCTCTGCATCTAACTAGGGGGAGCCCTCGGACGACTTAGTTCCATTACCTAGTGTAGAAATCTATAGCAATGACATGACTCGACCCTAAAAGCCCAACTGTTAATCCATCTTGTGTAACTGAATCATCTTGGTTGACGATTCCTCTTCTTCTATCGCGCCAATGGAATCAGATATCCCCGAAACTTGTCGAATGAAGTATCAGCCCCAAAACACAATCCTCTACGAGAACGACAATGCCCTTCCAAATTTCAAGACTATGTGGCTTACACAGTCAAGTATCCCTTTTTCAAACTATTTGGATTACTCAAAGCTCTCACCTTTATATTCAGCTTTTTTGTCAACTATATCTAATGATCATGAGCCCAAAAATTTCTTTGATGCTCAACCTCAACTGGTGTGGAGAAAAGCTATGGAGGAGGAATTGATAGCTCTAGCCGAAAATAATACTTTGAATCTAGTACCCCTTCTAAAATGTAAACATACAGTTGACAGTCGATGGATATACAAAACCAAGTTCAACTCTAATGGTTATGTTAATCGATACAAAGCTCGCCTTGTGGCTCAAGGCTTTACTAGAGAATTTGGTGTTGATTACAAGGAGACGTTTGCTCTCGTTGCTAAAATGACCACTATAAGAGTTCTTATATGTGTTTCTATTAATAATAGATGGTTCCTATCTCAAATGGATGTAAAAAATGCCTTTTTACACGGGGATCTTGAAGAACAAGTATTCATGAAGCTCCCTCCTGGCCACTCCTTAAGTGCATCTCCCAATTTGGTTTGCAAACTTCATAAATCTATTTATGGACTAAAGCAAAGTCCTCGTGCATGGCATGCAAAAGCTCAGTGGAGCCCTTGCAACACTAGGCTTTAGCAAAAGCTCTGCAGATTCCTCCCTATATGTTTCGTTTCAAAAATGAAGACAAATTGATGGTTCTAATTTATGTAGATGATTTAATTATCTTAGGGCAATAATATTGAATCTATTGCTCAATTGAAAAAAACACTTCAACAACTATTTCTCATTAAAGATCTTGGCTCCCTTAAAAATACTTTCTTAGGGATTGAAATGGCCTCGTCTAAGAAAAGGACTCTTTCTTAATCATCATAAGTACACCCTTGATTTGCTTTAAGATGTAGGTATGCTCTCAACTAAACCTTCTGTTACTCCTATTGATAGTAAACTAAAATTATCTCTTGTAGGAACAACTCTTTGTCTCGCCTAAATATTATCAACAACTTGTGGGATAAACGTATTTATCTAACGATTACCCATCCACATATTACCTACGTTGTAAGTCTTGTCAGTCAGTACATGCATGCACCCAACCGTTCATCATTTAAGTATGGTTAAACGCATTTTGCGATACTTGAAGGGAACTATTGGTCGAGGAAATTGTCATGACCAGAAACAATCATACCAATGTGATGGGATATACAGACTCTGATTGGGCTGACAACCAACTTTACCGATGCTTGACTACTAGATATTGATTTGTTTGTTGGAGGTAATCTTGTGTCATGGAAGAGCAAGAAACAACATGTTATAGCTCATGCTAGTGCCAGAAGTAGAATATCATGTAATGGCAATTGCGGCCTATGAACTTGTGTGGCTTTGGAGTCCTCTACAAATATGGGATTGTCTATCTATCACTCCAATGAGCCTCTTTTGTGATAATCAAGTTGTTATGCATATTTGCCAAGAAATCCTGTGTTTCATGAAAAGAACTAAACACATCAAAGTCGATTGTCACTTTATTTCGTTAGCAAGTTTAGTCAAACAACATCACCACTCATTATGTGTGGACCGGTGACCAACTTGCAGATGTGTTTACCAAAGTTGTGCTCTCTTCCCAGTTTCATCGTCTCGCTATGCAAGCTTGGATCCATAAACCCTCTCGATCCAACTTGAGGGGGAGTATTAGAGATTATGCATATTAATTGGAGATTGTGCATATTCATTATCTTTTCGAGTATAGCTGTTATAAATATATTGTTTACTATTATAGCTGGAAATATATTAGGCAACAGGTGGTCAAATATATATGGTTGTAATATGTATCATCAAACCATGAAATATATTTTCTCTTTTGCTGTAATATCAGCTCCTGCATCTTTTTCTTCAGAAATCAAGGTCCACAACGCAAAAAGTGAAGGAAAACTCTTGATTGAAGAAGAAATTAAGATCCACGATTGACGACCACCATAGATCATGGACCTGTAGAGAGAGAGAGAAACAAACTGTTCATAGAGAGAGAATCACAAAGAGAGAGAGTGTGAATAGTGGCAAGAAGAAAGAAAATCACAAAGAAACGAAGAAGATGACTACCTAAGAGAAATTTGTGCAAGCAGCTATCCCTAGATTTGATGGGTACTATGACCATTGGTCAATGATGATGGAAAACTTCATGAGGAGTAAGGAGTTGTGGATTTTAGTGGAAAAAGGGAATCGCAACAACACCACGAGGACCACCAACAAGTGAGGGACAACAAATGGATTGTAGAAGAAGCCAAGCTCAAGGACTTGAAAATCAAGAACTTTATCTATTTTAGGCAATTGACCGAGAGATCATGAAGACAATTCTTGACAAAGGCACATCAAAGGCAAATCTGGGACTCAATGGGGCAGAAGTACTAAGGGGTCAATCAAAGTAAGAAAAGCACAACTACAAGCACTGAGAAGAGAATTTGAATTGCAGAGCATGAAGGAAGGAGAGAAAGTAGACATATACATCTCTCGCACACTAATAATGGTGAATAAAATGCAAATCCATGGGGAGCAGATGGATTAGAGTGTGGTGGTTGGTAAGGTTTGTAAGAACTATGACCTCAAAATTCAATTACATAGTATGCTCTATAGAAGAATCAAATGATTTAGATACGATGAGCATTGATGAAACTACATGACAACCTTTTAGTTTATGAACAGAGAATGTCAGAACATAGAGAAGAAGACCAAGCCCTCAAGGTTGTTTACGATGAAAGAACAACTAGAGGAAGAGGCAGGGGTTGTTTTAGCACATTTAAAGGAACTAGAGGAAAAGGAAGGGGAAGATCACAGTTCAACAAAGAATTGATTGAATGCTACAAGTGCCATAAACTAGGGACACTTCCAGTATGAATGCCTAGAATGGGAAAGGGGAGCAAATTATGCAGAGCTAAAGGAAGAGGAAGAAATGCCCCTTGTGTGTCATGTCGAGCTACATCATTCAAGAAGGGATGAGGTATGGTTTCTGAACTCTGGTTGTAGCAATCACATGACAGACAATAAATTTTGGTTTATGGATTTTGATGAAGATTTTAGATAATCTGTTAAGTTAGGAAATAATTTTTTTTGGTCAAATGTAAGTATATTAAAGATCAAAGAATAAACAAGACTGAGAAACCTCGGAGAGATACAAAAACTAATAGAACTAACGCAAAGGGAACATGCTCCCTAAACAAAAGACAAAGACAAAGGCAGAAACTAACACAAACTTGCTCAAAGCTTGGCCCAAAATGGGCTTAAGCGAAACAGGCCCAAGAAGAAGAACCAACCCACACAACCAAACCCTCACCTCAAGATAGAACAACAAAAAGCCCAACCCAAGCCCGACAAGAGAGGCAACCCAACTTGAGCACAAAGATCCAAGCCCGGCCCAAGACCAAGCTCACCACAGCAGCCCTAAAAGAGAAAAGCCCACGACAGCAGCCCAAAAAGAGAACGGCCCAACAAGGGACAGAAACAGGGGGAGCGACGCAGCAAAAGGAAGAGGGAAAGACGGACCCGAGACCCCTCCCAATTTGCCACACTAACCGAGAAGATGACACCTGACAGCCAGATGATGAAAGACTCCTGCAACACGCCAAGATCTAGCCATGCTACACACCCAACCTAGCCTCCAGCTCAGCAGACATAGCACCCAAAATTAAATCCACACGGCAGCAGCTACTCACAAACCCAGACCAGCACACAAGGGTCAACAACAACAGCTGCAACCGAAAGAGAGGGAAAGCAGAAGAACGCTGCCCAAACTCCCACACACGCAAGCCCTCCCTACAGAACACGGCTGGGAAGAGAAAAGTTCAAACTAAGCCGCCAAAGAGCAGGAGAAGGAGGACCCATGCAGGACCAAGTAGCAAGGCAGCTAATCCATCCCCAGCTCCACACGCAACAAAGACCAGCAAAAGGCATCACCAACGAACAGAGGACAACCCCCCAAAGCCAGCTACAACCAGCACCAAGCAGCCTCTGTCAGACCCCACATGCCGAAAACTAAAGAAGAAAGACTTAAAATTTCAGCCAACAAGAGACAGAAACAGGGGGAGCGAGGCAGCAAAAGGAAGAGGGAAAGATGGACCCGAGACCCCTCCTAATTTGCAACACTAACCGAGAAGATGACACCTGACAGCCAGATGATGAAAGACTCCTGCAACATGCCAAGATTAAGCTAGGCTACACACCCAACCTAGCCTCCAGCTCAGCAGATATAGCACCCAAAATTAAATCCACACGGCAGAAGCTACTCACAAACCCAAACCAGCACACAAGGGTCAACAACAACAGTTGCAATCGAAAGAGGGGGAAAGCAGAAAAACACTGCCCATACTCCCACACGCGCAAGCCCTCCCTACAGAAGACGGCTGGGAAGAGAAAAGTTCAAACTCAGCCGCCAAAGAGCAGGAGAAAGAGGACCCACGCAGGACCAAGCAGCAAGCCAACTCATCCATCCCCAGCTCCACACGCAACAAAGACCAGCAAAAGGCATCACCCACGAACAGAGCACAACCCCCCAAAGCCAGCTAACCAGCACCAAGCAGCCTCTGTCAGACCCCACATGCCGAAAATAAAAGAAGTAAGACTTAAAATTTCAGCCAATAAGGGGCAGAAACAGGAGGAGCGAGGCAGCAAAAGAAAGAGGGAAAGAGGGTAAAAGGGACCCAAAACCCCTCCCAATTTGCCACACTAACCGAGAAGATGACACCTGACAGACAGAAGATGAAAGACTCCTGCAACACGCCAAGATCAAGCCAAGCTACACACCCAACCTAGCCTCCAGCTCAACAGACATAGCACCAAAAATTAAATCCACACGGCAGCAGCTACTCACAAACCCAGACTAGCACACAAGGGTCAACAACAACAGTTGCCACCGAAAGAGGGGGAAAGCAGAAGAATGCTGCCCAAACTCCCACACACGCAAGCCCTCCTGCATAAGACGGCTGGGAAGAGAAAAGTTCAAACTCAGCCGCCAAAGAGCAGGAGCAGAGGACCCATGCAGGACCAAGCAGCAAGCCAACTCATCCATCCCCAGCTCCACACGCAACAAAGACCAGCAAAAGGCATCACCCACGAACAGAGCACAACCCCCCAAAGCCAGCTAACCAGCACCAAGCAGCCTCTGTCAGACCCCACATCCTGAAACTAAAAGAAGGAAGACTTAAAATTTCAGCCAATAAGGGGCAGAAACAGGGGGAGCGAGGCAGCAAAAGAAAGAGGGAAAGAGGGACCCAAGACCGCTCCTAATTTGCCACACTAACCGAGAAGATGACACCTGACAGCCAGAAGATGAAATACTCCTGCAACACGCCAAGATCAAGCCAGGCTACACACCTAACCTAGCCTCCAAATCAGCAGACATAGCACCCGAAATTAAATCCACACAGCAGCAGCTACTCACAAACCCAGACCAGCACACAAGGGTCAACAACAACAGCTGCAACCGAAAGAGGGGGAAAGCAGAAGAACGCTGCCCAAACTCCCACACACGCAAGCCCTCCCTACAGAACACGGCTGGGAAGAGAAAAGTTCAAACTCAGCCGCCAAAGAGCAGGAGAAGGATGACCCACGCAGGATCAAGCAGAAAGCCAACTCATCCATCCCCAGCTCCACACGCAACAAAGACCAGCAAAAAGCATCACCCACGAACAGAGGACAACCCCCCAAAGCCAGCTACAACCAGCAATAAGCAGCCTCTGTGTGACCCCACATGCCGAAAACTAAAGAAGAAAGACTTAAAATTTCATCCAACAAGGTACAGAAACAGGGGGAGCGAGGCAGCAAAAGGAAGAGGGAAAGACGGACCCGAGACCCCTCCCAATTTGCCATACTAACCGAGAAGATGACACCTGACAGCCAGATGTTGAAAGACTCCTGCAACACGCCAAGATCTAGCCACGCTACACACCCAACCTAGACTCCAGCTCAGCAGACATAGCACCCAAAATTAAATCCACATGGCAGCAGCTACTCACAAACACAGACCAGCACACAGGGGTCAACAACAACAGCTGCAACCGAAAGAGGGGGAAAGCAGAAGAACGCTGCCCAAACTCCCACACACGCAAGCCCTCCCTACAGAACACGGCTGGGAAGAGAAAAGTTCAAACTCAGCCGCCAAAGAGCAGGAGAAGGATGACCCACGCAGGATCAAGCAGCAAGCCAACTCATCCATCCCCAGCTCCACACGCAACAAAGACCAGCAAAAGGCATCACCCACGAACAGATGACAACCCCCCAAAGCCAGCTACAACCAGCAATAAGCAGCCTCTGTCACACCACACATGCCGAAAACTAAAGAAGGAAGACTTAAAATTTCAGCCAACAAGGGACAGAAACAGGGGGAGCGAGGATGCAAAACGAAGAGGGAAAGAGGGATCCGAGACACCTCCCAATTTGCCACACTAACCGAGAAGATGACACCTGACAGCCAGATGATGAAAGACTCCTACAACACGCCAAGATCAAGCCAGACTACACACCCAACCTAGCCTCCAACTCAGCAGACATAGCACCCAAAATTAAATCCACACGGCAGCAATTACTCACAAACCCAGACCAGCACACAAGGGTTAACAACAACAGCTGCAACCGAAAGAGGGGGAAAGCAGAAGAACGCTGCCCAAACTCCCACACACGCAAGCCCTTCCTGCACAAGACGACTGGGAAGAGAAAAGTTCAAACTCAGCCGCCAAAGAGCAGGAGAAGGATGACCCACGCAGGACCAAGCAGCAAGCCAACTCATCCATCCCCAGCTCCACACGCAACAAAGACCAGCAAAAGGCATCACCCACGAACAGAGGACAACCCCCCAAAGCCAGCTACAACCAGCAATAAGCAGCCTCTGTCACACCACACATGCCGAAAACTAAAGAAGGAAGACTTAAAATTTCAGCCAACAAGGGACAGAAAGCAGGGGGGGAGCGAGGCTGCAAAAAGCGAAGAGGGAAAGAGGGATCAGAGACACCTCCCAATTTGCCACACTAACCGAGAAGATGACACCTGACAGCCAGATGATGAAAGACTCGTGCAACACGCCAAGATCAAGGCAGGCTACACACCTAACCTAGCCTCCAAATCAGCAGACATAGCACCCGAAATTAAATCCACACAGCAGCAGCTACTCACAAACCCAGACCAGCACACAAGGGTCAACAACAACAGCTGCAACCGAAAGAGGGGGAAAGCAGAAGAACGCTGCCCAAACTTCCACACACGCAACCCCTCCCTGAATAAGACGGCTAGGAAGAGAAAAGTTCAAACTAAGCCGCCAAAGAGCAGGAGAAGGAGGACCCACGCAAGACCAAGCAGCAAGCTAGCTAATCCATCCCCAGCTCCATACGCAACAAAGACCAACAAAAGGCATCACCCACGAACAGAGGACAACCCCCCAAAGCCAGCTACAACCAGCACCAAGCAGCCTCTGTGTGACCCCACATGCCGAAAACTAAAGAAGAAAGACTTAAAATTTCATCCAACAAGGTACAGAAACAGGGGGAGCGAGGCAGCAAAAGGAAGAGGGAAAGACGAACCCGAGACCCCTCCCAATTTGCCATACTAACCGAGAAGATGACACCTGACAGCCAGATGTTGAAAGACTCCTGCAACACGCCAAGATCTAGCCACGCTACACACCCAACCTAGACTCCAGCTCAGCAGACATAGCACCCAAAATTAAATCCACATGGCAGCAGCTACTCACAAACACAGACCAGCACACAGGGGTCAACAACAACAGCTGCAACCGAAAGAGGGGGAAAGCAGAAGAACGCTGCCCATACTCCCACACACGCAAGCCCTCCCTGCAGAAGATGGCTGGGAAGAGAAAAGTTCAAACTCAGCCGCCAAAGAGCAGGAGAAGAGGACCCACGCAGGACCAAGCAGCAAGCCAACTCATCCATCCCCAACTCCATACGCAACTAATACCAGCAAAAGACATCACCCACGAACAGAGCACAACCCCCCAAAGCCAGCTAACCAGCACCAAGCAGCCTCTGTCAGACCCCACATGCCGAAAATAAAAGAAGGAAGACTTAAAATTTCAGCCAATAAGGGGCAGAAATAGGGGGAGCGAGGCATCAAAAGAAAGAGGGAAAGAGGGACCCGAGACCCCTCCCAATTTGCCACACTAACCGAGAAGATGACACCTGACAGCCAGAAGATGAAATACTCCTGCAACACGCCAAGATCAAGACAGGCTACACACCCAACCTAGCCTCCAGCTCAGCAGACATAGCACCCAAAATTAAATCCACACGGCAGCAGCTACTCACAAACCCAGACCAGCACACAAGGGTCAATAACAACAGCTGCAACCGAAAGAGGGGGAAAGCAGAAGAGCGCTGCCCAAACTCCCACACATGCAAGCACTCTCTGCACAAGACGGCTGGGAAGAGAAAAGTTTAAACTCAGCCGCCAAAGAGCAGGAGAAGGAGGACCCACGCAAGACCATGCAGCGAGCAGCTAATCCATTCCAAGCTCCACAAGCAACAAAGACCAGGAAAAAGCATCACCCACAAACAGAGAACAAACCCCCAAAGCCAGCTACAACCAGCACCAAGCAGCCTCTATCAGACCCCACATGCCAAAAACTAAAGAAGCAAGACTTAAAATTTCAGCCAACAAGGGGCAGAAACAGGGGGAGCGAGCCAGCAAAAGGAAGAGGGAAAGACGGACCCGATACCCCTCCCAATTTGCCACACTAACAGAGAAGATGACACCTGACAGCCAGACGATGAAAGACTCGTGCAACACGCCAAGATCTAGCCAGGCTACACACCCAACCTAGCCTCCAGCTCAGCAGACATAGCACCCAAAATTAAATCCACACGGCAGCAGCTACTCACAAACCCAGACCAGCACACAAGGGTCAACAACAACAGCTGCAACCGAAAGAGGGGGAAAGCAGAAGAACGCTGCCCAAACTCCCACACATGCAAGCACTCTCTGCACAAGACGGCTTGGAAGAGAAAAGTTTAAACTCAGCCGCCAAAGAGCAGGAGAAGGAGGACCCACGCAGGACCAAGCAACAAGCCAACTCATCCATCCCCTGCTCCACACGCAACAAAGACCAGCAAAAGGCATCAACCACGAACAGAGGACAACACCCCAAAGCCAGCTAACCAGCACCAAGCAGCCTCTGTCAGACCCCACATGCCGAAAATTAAAGAAGGAAGACTTAAAACTTCAGCCAACAAGGGGCAAGAACAGGGGGAGCGAGGAAGCAAAAGGAAGAGGGAAAGACGGACCCGAGACCCCTCCCAATTTGCCACACTAACCGAGAAGATGACACCTGACAGCCAGAAGATGAAATACTCCTGCAACACGCCAAGATCAAGACAGGCTACACACCCAACCTAGCCTCCAGCTTAGCAGACATAGCACCCAAAATTAAATCCACACGACAGCAGCTACTCACAAACCCAGACCAGTACACAAGGGTGAACAACAACAGCTGCAACCGAAAGAGGGGGAAAGCAGAAGAACACTGCCCAAACTCCCACACACGCAAGCCCTCCCTGCACAAGACGATTGGGAAGAGAAAAGTTCAAACTCAGCCGCCAAAGAGCAGGAGAAGGATGACCCACGCAGGATCAAGCAGCAAGCCAACTCATCCATCCCCAGCTCCACACGCAACAAAGACCAGCAAAAGGCATCACCCACGAACAGATGACAACCCCCCAAAGCCAGCTAACCAGCACCAAGCAGCCTCTGTCAGACCCCACATGCCGAAAATTAAAGAAGGAAGACTTAAAACTTCAGCCAACAAGGGGCAAGAACAGGGGGAGCGAGGAAGCAAAAGGAAGAGGGAAAGACGGACCCGAGACCCCTCCCAATTTGCCACACTAACCGAGAAGATGACACCTGACAGCCAGAAGATGAAATACTCCTGCAACACGCCAAGATCAAGACAGGCTACACACCCAACCTAGCCTCCAGCTCAGCAGACATAGCACCCAAAATTAAATCCACACGACAGCAGCTACTCACAAACCCAGACCAGCACACAAGGGTGAACAACAACAGCTGCAACCGAAAGAGGGGGAAAGCAGAAGAACACTGCCCAAACTCCCACACACGCAAGCCCTCCCTGCACAAGACGATTGGGAAGAGAAAAGTTCAAACTCAGCCGCCAAAGAGCAGGAGAAGGATGACCCACGCAGGATCAAGCAGCAAGCCAACTCATCCATCCCCAGCTCCACTCGCAACAAAGACCAGCAAAAGGCATCACCCACGAACAGATGACAACCCCCCAAAGCCAGCTACAACCAGCACCAAGTATCCTCTGTCACACCTCACATGCCGAAAACTAAAGAAGGAAGACTTAAAATTTCAGCCAACAAGAGATAGAAACAAGGGGAGCGAGGCAGCAATAAGTAAGGAATTTACCCATCCAACCCTGTATAGCGAACTCCAGCTTATGTAAAAGAGGAGTGTACTGACTCACCAAAAGTCGATGAGGACTAAGCGGCACACCCAGGTAAGTAAAGGGAAAAGTTCCTTCAACAAAACCAGTCATTTGGAGAATATCAGCTTTCACGATTTGCTTTACTCCTCCAAAAGAAATGGAAGATTTGGAGGGATTAAGATAAAGACCTAACACATTACCAAAAGATCGATATTGCTGATGCATGATACCCATCAAACGAAGGTCCTCCCGGCAAAACGGGAGGACATCATCAGTAAACGCAAAATGAGTAATGCCGAGCGAACTGCATTTTGGATGAAAGTGAAACCCCGACAAGCTAGAAGAATGCTTTACAATTTTAGAAAAGTACTTCATGCAACAAATGAACAGATAATGTGATAATGGGTCACCTTGCCTGATTCCACTCTGACGCTTGAAGTAACCGTAAAGGTTACCATTGACCGCAACAGAGAAAGAGGCTGAAGAAACACGCCGCATAACCAGATGAATAAATCCAGAGGGAAGCTCAAGAATGCCAAGAAAACTCCAAAAAAACCCCACTGAACCGAGTCAAAGACTTTCCAAAAAAACCCCACTGCATCGGGCTAATAATATCCGACAAAACATGAGCTAACCTGTCCGAAAGAAGCTTAGAGATTACTTTACAAATGATATTACAACAGGAGATCGACCGGAAATCACTAGGATAAGAAACATTAGCAGATTTAGGGATCAGAGCAATGATGGAGTGATTTATCTGCTTAAGTATCTTCCCAGAGATGAAAAAATCCTGAACAACCAAGACAAAGTCGGTCCCCACAATATCCCACACTTTTTTGAAGAAAAAAGCAGAGTAACCGTCAAGCCCCGGAGCTTTGTCATTACCAATACTGAACAAAGCCGCCTTAATGTCATCACCCGAAAAAGGAGCAAGAAGACCATAATGGGCAGAGGGAGCAAGACATGGTCCACACCGAATAACATCCATGTCCAAAGATGTTTCCTTCGACACACCCAAGAGGTTTTGATAGAATTTAACAAATTCAGCCCCAACCTCTAATTCGGAATTAGTAGGAACTTCGTTACTACCCATAATAGAAGCTATGAACCTCTTTCGCTGCTTCTGACCTATGATAGCGTGAAAGAAACTGGTGCCCCTATCAGAGTCTTTGAAGTAATCACACTTGAGCTTTTGGCTAAAGAGCATTTTCTCCACGGATTTAAGATGGACCAGCTTGTTGCACGTGTTTTTCTCGATGTCCAAAAGCTGAGAGTTGTCCCTATCATGCTACAAAGACTCTTGAATATGCCGAAGCTCACCTTCCATACTACTAACCCTCTCTGAAATGTGACGGAAATGATGCTTGCCCAACTCCTTCAACGACAATTTTAACCTCTTCAGCTTAGAACACAAAACAAACATCGGCGAGCCACAAACCTCGAAATTCCACGAAGTGGCCGTCAAGTCAATGAAATTCTCATGCAGACCCCACATATTGTAGAATTTGAAACTGCGCCGCCCAATGGCATGACTACTACCAAGCCGAATAATTGCCGGAGAGTGATCCGAGAACGGACTCGACGGATCATAATGGACCTGAATAGCACACTGAATAGAGGACCAAACACGATTCACCAGAACTCTATCAATCTTTGTCCATATCCTGCCATTAGACCAAGTGAAATGACTGCCTAA
This sequence comes from Salix udensis, assembly GCA_029204005.1. NCBI lineage: Eukaryota > Viridiplantae > Streptophyta > Magnoliopsida > Malpighiales > Salicaceae > Salix > Salix udensis. Next base: position 5,187,370 of record CM055025.1, read on the forward strand.
ATAGTATACATCAGCGAGGCCCAAGTTAGTACAACAGTGAAAAAAATCTGAGGTTTCATAACCAGTCACAGGCTCTCCATTGTGCTTATCCACCTGAGACATAACAGCATTAAAGTCACCAAGGATCATCCAGGGAGTACAAAAGTCCCAACTTCTAAGATCATTCCAAAGAGCCCGCTTAGCTACAACCGTATAAAAGCCATACACAAAAGTAGCTCTGAAACTGACTTGATGGACCAGACTGCAAATGGAGACATGAAGACCCTGCACCGAACTAGCAATCAAATCCACCGACACAGAGGACGGGTTCCAAAACACAATGACCCGAGCAATATTACCAGCTAACTCAGCATTGGACAAAAACTTTCAATTCTTCAGCCGAAACTTCTGCATACTAGCAACCTTAGCCGCAGAAAGTTTAGATTCCAACAAACCAAAAACATCCACACCTTTCTTCCTGATGAGGTTAAATACCTCATGTTGCTTCAGAGGACTATTCAGCCCCTTGATATTCCAATAGTAGATTAACATAAATGAGCCGGAGCTAAGGCCTTCAACTCTTTACTCCTAGGAAGAACACCTGTTCGCTGAAATCCGCTCCGCGTGGTCACACCACATAACGGGTCAACATCTATTCCCACCGAACAAACTAGATCCCCCAAGCTAGTCATAGAAATTGCATTATCATTAGCCACTCTAGATTTTCCATTTCTCTTTTTAACAATCATCCACTCACCGACATCAGTTTCCAATAGCATTGGATCAACCCGCTGCTCATCAAAGGACTCATTCAATGAAGAACTCTGCACATCATTAGGTCGGGCGGGCTCCTCACAATCAATTGGCCGAGTGGCCTCTTCATTAGTTTTAGGTCGAGAGGGCTCATCACTCGATTGCTGCTCAATCGGCATTGCCTAATCAGGAATCACCTCCTTAACCGAAACCCATCTTTTCACTAAAACTTTCTCAGCTGCCAATACTACCTTGGCTTTCACGGGAGCTGAAGGCATTTTCTTATCCAACAAGTGCGAACAAAGAGAAGTGTTATGGCCGATAACTCTACAATGCTTACAAAATCTCGGCAAAGTTTCATAAATAATTTTCTGATTAAAAGATGCACCATTAGACAATGCACACAGAATGTTTAAAGATCAGCAAGCAAGTCAATCTCCACAAGAATTCTAGCAAATGATAGTCGGGACACGTTAACATATCACACTGAACAGACTTACCAAGAACACTCCCAATCTTAGACAAACATACTAGTGACCAACATTATAATGGGAGATTATGAAGCTTAATCCAAACTGGGACGGTGGACATATCCGCAGTTGAAAAATCAAAAAATTCAGGCATAGATTTCAATAGCAAAGGCCGGCCATACACTAGGTAAGGACCGCCACTAAGCATAGCAAGCTTATCTTCCTCACGCATAAATCGATAAACTAACCAACCTGATTCATGAATGGTTAGCGATGCTTTACATTTCCAAGAGTTAACGATAAGATGATTAAGAGCTTTGAATCATGGAAATTTACCCACAACATACCCCACAATGCAATACTTCCATACATCCTTAAGATTACCAAGATCATTCTCAAGCAAGGAACAAGATGAGGCATTATTAAGTTAAGAAAAGTGTACCAATTTGGTCCCGCTATCGGCCCTTCGATTGGAAGAGAACAAGTCTTTCCATTTGCCATTTGATTCTTGACCATCCCTCGAACCATTCATCGCATCCATGTTACCCAAACCTCCCCCAAGAGCTGATGTCGTGGGTTGTAGGGGTGAAGAAATAGCCCCCACTTGTGCGAAATCATTTATCGCAGCCTTGCGCCCCGCGACTTTCCCTAACAAAGGAGCTTCATTTACCTTAGCAATGGAGGAAGAACTAAGAACATTACCACAAATTCCCTTAGCTAAGGAAAGAGAAGAGGAGGAGCCATTGCTGCTAAGGCCTGCTGCCATTGGCAGCAGAAGGGGGGCAACTCCTACTTTTGTGAAGCCAGTCCTCGCAGCCATTTTCCCAAGCAATGGAGCGTCATTTTCCTTAGCATAGAAAGAAGAGGAAGAAAGAACATTACCATCCATTCCCTTAGAAATGCAAGAAGAACCAAATCTGCTAAGCACACTAACATCATGGTCTGCTACCGATTGCAGCTGAAGGGAAACAAGACCCACTTTCGCCTTTCCCTTTGCTGAAACCACTACCCCAGCCACATCATTCAAAGGACACATGTCATTTTCCTTAGCAAGAAGCAAGGAAGAATCACACTGACGAGAAACAGCCATGGTGGTTGTTCCAGCCAAGAGCTGTAAGGGGCTGTCACTGCCCAGAAACGCAGCTGCCATTGCTACCTCCTCTTGCGCAATGGGTTGTGCGTGGCTTGCATGCAACACAAGACAATCATCCGCAAACTTATCAGACATGGGAGAAGAGAAGAAAAACTTGGAAGTATAAGTTTCATCTTCCTTGCACAAGGCTAGACCGAACCCATCTTTTTCCTCCTCACTATCTTCAAACTCTTCGTAGTTGGGTCCTAAGCTGCCATTGAAATGGCTGGACTTCGAAGTACATGAACCACTACTGTCATATGCTGAATTCCTTTGCTTAGGATAGGGGGGGGGAAGGAGAGGATGAAGTGGCTGGAGTGCAAGAACAAGCTCTTGTCGCAGCTCCTCAAAATTCTTCAACTTCATTGCAACTTTTTTCCTCTTGTTTTTAGCCATGAATCCGAACTAGGAATACTCAAAGAAGATCACAAGAACACGTAGAAGGAGTTTATGGAGGTTGGCACCATCAAAGGAGGAGAAATCTTCTCAAATGAAGGAGAGCATCTCTCTCTAAGTTAGGAAATAATTTGAGGATACGGGTGATGGTAGAGAGAGTATCAGGACGGAGGTAGAAGGGGTAACATAAATTATTACCTAAGTATACTATATTCCCGAATTGAAAAATAATCTATTGAGTATTGAGCAATTACAGGAGAAGGGATTAGCAATACCAATAAAGAATAATGTGTAAATTATTTCACCCTTCTAGGGGGTTAATCATGAAAAGTGAAATGTCTACGAATAGGAGTTTGCAATGTTAGCCTCCATAACTCCTAAAGAGCATGCCTGCTTTAAAATTATTGTTGAGGAAGAATCGCAGCTGTGGCACTGCAAATATGGCCATCTGAGCTACAAAGGGTTGAAAACCCTTTATTACAAAAAAATGGTAAAGGGGCTACCTTTACTAAAAAACCCAATTAATTTGTGTTTTGATGGGAAAACAACACAGGGACCCATTTTCCAAGCAAAGCCAATGGAGAGCCACTAAAAGGCTGCAACTGATCCATGTTGACATTTGTGGGTCAGTAACCCCAGCATCCCACAACAAGAAGAGGTACTTGATCACCTTTATTGATGATCACACAAGGAAGATATGGGTGCATTTTCTTGCAAAAAAGTTAGAAGCATTTATTAATTTCAAGAACTTTAAAGTGTTGGCAGAGAAAGAGGCTGGTGAGAATATCTGTTGTTTGAGGACAAACAGAGGATGGGAGTTTAACTCTAAGGAATTTAATGAATTCTGCAAAACCCATGGTATAAGCAGACAACTCACAACTACTTATACCCTTTAGTAAAATGGGGTTGCAGAGAGGAAAAATAGGGCTATTATGAACATAGCTAGGAGTATGTTGATTGAGAGGGAGGTCCCAAAAGAATTCTGGCCTGAGGCAGTCAATTAGACTGTGTATTTGCTTAATCGAAGTCCAACTGTGGCAGTGAAGGAGAAGACCCCTGAAGAAACTTGGAAAGGTATAACACCTTTAGTGGAACACTTCAAGGAGTTTGGGTGTATTGGATATGTGCACAATGTTGATCAAAAAAGGAACAAGTTAGATGATAAAAGCATAAAATGTGTACATCTAGGACTGAACAAAGAGTTAAAGGCATATAGGATATTTAACCCAGTTACCAAAAGGATTATCATAAGTAGAGATGTAGTCTTTGATGAAAATGAAGGTTGGAACTGGAACAAGACTGAAACTGAACATAGAAGTAACACACTAGAATAGGGGAGGATGAAAAGGAAGAAGCTAGGGAAGTTACACAAGCTGAGCAAGTTATTGATGAAGTTGCACAAGTAGATGAGGCTACACAAGTTGCTACAACATGAGCTACTACAACAAGTATAGATAATGCAGACACATAAAGTGATCAAAATGAGATGAATGTTGGGGGATCTAGCAGATCACAAGGAAGAGTGATTAGAGAACCAAGTTGGATGAAGGATCATGTGTTAGGAAAGGGATCATTTGATAATGAGGAGGACCATTATATGGTCATATACACTGAAACTGGTGATCCAAAGTTATATAAAAAAGCAGCAGTGAGTTCCACATGGAAGAAAGCAATGGAGTATGAAATACAACCTATAGAGAAGGACAATACCTTAACTTTAACTGAGTTACCAAATCAGGCCAGAGCAATAGGGGTAAAATGGATCTACAAAACCAAATTAAATGAAAGAGATGAAGTGGATAAGCACAAAGCCAGATTGGTTGTGTTGGGATATGCTCAAAACAAAAGTATTTGCTCCAGTTGCGAGATGGGATACCATTCGGGTGATCATGGCATTGGTAGCTCACAATGACTAGAACATCTATCAATTGGATGTCAAAAGTGTCTTCTTACATGGGGAATTGGAGGAGAATATGTACACTGAGCAGCCAAAAGGGTTCATAAAGAAAGGGGAAGAAGACAAGGTGCTCAAACTCAGGAAGGCATTGTATGGGCTGAAGCAAGCCCTAAGGGCTTGGTACAGCAGAAAAGAAGCATATTTCCTCAAAGACGGGTTTGAAAAATGTCTTAGTGAACACACATTGTTCACTAAGTCTGAAGAAGGAAAGGTGCTAATTGTTAGCATATATGTGGATGATTGATCTTCACAAGAAATGATGAGGTATTGTTCAATGAATTCAAGGTGTCAATGAAGAATGAATTTGACATGATAAATCTGGGAAAAATAATTTTTTTCTTAGGAGTTGAAGTAATCCAAACCAGTAAAAGCATTTACATGAGTCAGAGGAAGTATACATAAGAAATACTACTGAAGTTTGGAATGGAAAACCGCAATCCCATTAAAACTCTGATGGTGCCTAACTGTAAATTGACTAAGGATGAAGAAGGAATCAAGGCTGGCCAACTCAATATAAGCAGACAATTGAAAATTTGATGTACTTGACTATGTCTATACCTGATTTGATGTATGTGATGAATTTGGTAAACAAGTACATGGAGAATCCCACATAATTACATATGATAGAAGTCAAAAGGATATTACGATACGTGAGAGGTACCACTGAGTTGGGAATTTCTTACTAGAAAAGAGGAGGGACCGATGGACTGATTGCTTACTCAGATAGTGATTACGCAGGAGATTTGGATGATAGAAGAAGCACATTAGGATATGTGTTCATGATGAGTTCTGGGGTAATTGCATGGAGCTCAAAGAAGCAAGCAATAGTCACTCTCTCAACAACAGAAGCTGGATTTATCTTAGCAGCATTATGTGCATGTCAAGCTATATGGATGTAAAGGGTTCTTCGTCGGCTTAATTGGAACCAAAACAGTTGTGTAATCTACTGTGATAATTGCTCTACGATCAAATTATCCAAGAAATCCAGTGATGCATGGAAGGAGCAAACACATAACCATCAGATATCATTTTCTTCATGATCTATCAAAGGAAGGAGTGATAGAACTGAAGTATTGTAGTTCACAAGAACAAATTGCTGATATCATGACCAAGTCTTTGAAATTTGATGTGTTTGTGAAACTAAGAGAACAACTTGGAGTATGTGAAATTCCGAAGAATGTAAACTGATTCAGTTTAAGTGAAGATATGTTGAGATAATTAATTAGTTACAAATTAGTTAGTTAGTTACAAATTGAGTTTATTACATTTTTGTTGTAATTAGTTACAATCAATTAGTGTAGAGTTTCAATTAGTTGTTATACTAAATTGAACTAGTATAAAGGGGGGCAAGATGTAAATGTCAAAAGTGTGGGATTCAATTGAACATTGAATAGAAATCAAGAATTAACAACTATTCCTTCTCCGGAGAAACTATAGTTTCCGGTGTTGGGAATTGAAATGGAATGCAATTGAGTAAAATGCATGTAACATAGCTAGTAGGCCACAACAATGGATGGGATAGATTCCATCATGGGAATTAAGAAGTTTACATTTGATTAAAATTTTCAGTTAAATCCAAATTAATTTTTATAGAAACTTGTCTGATAATTATTTATTTTGATCTTAAATTTGTATTTTTTTTTTCATTCTAGGCATAATAAAGATATAATTTAGCTCTCAAATCCGTTCAAAATTTTTAATTTAATTTTTCGATCATGTAACCTCCTTTTTATTTTGTTTTTGTTGTTTTATTTTTTACTTTGAGTAAATTTTGAAAATAATTCAAAAATAGGTTAAAAAAATAATAATAAACCAATTGTTTCGATAATTAAAAATCTTAAGAGATAAAGGGAAACTAATTAGAAAAAACAAATAGATAAATATTAAGAAATCAAATTATGTTTATACGTGACATTGGAAAATAAAAGTTATGGCAACTCCTTTTGAGTATCAATACACGACAGCACTAATTAAGCCACAAGCCACACAAAGTTGTTTTGCATCAAGATGAAATATTTATTTTTTTAAAAAGTAATATTTACCCACAACAACAAAAAATGAACTAGAAAAAATAAATAAGAATATCTAGATGATGATGTATTTGTTTTTTTTAAAAAAGATAATGATAATGATATATTAGATTAACTTATATTTTGCAATATAATCTATTGAAACTATGATCTGTATTATAGACTTCAACATATTTAACTTTTTCATTATTTAATTATATAATATTTGAGTCAAACTATAGACTTGACTTGGTTTAAAAACTTTGTTCTTTCTCAAAAAATAAAATATTTAATTATACAATAAAAAAAATGTTAAGCGTCAAGTAAATATTGAAGCGTATGTTTGAAACTATGAAAAATAATACAAATATAAAACGAAATAAAGTTATATTTCTCAATTCAAAATGAATAAATATTAAATAATAAACATTAAGAAAAAAAAATAACAAGTAATTTGTTGTTAACCTCTACAAGTAAAATGCATATTTTTAATCTATTTTCCAACTAAAACCACCATAGAAACCTAAAAAAATATATGTTGGTATTTAAATTACCATACAATCAGTTAAAAAACTCAATCCAAATCTAAAATAAAATTATTATTTTTATAAATCGATAAGAATTTTGAACTTTAAATTGAGATTCTTCTTATTCTTCCTTAGATCCCAATAAATAAATACTTGGAGAATTTTTATTTTATTTTTAATAAATTTAACGAAGAATTAATTATGCTGAATAGGTCTATTTAGATGAATAAATATGTGAATTTATTTCATGGCAGAAATTTTATGTCATATTATTCAATAAATTATCATTTCTATTTAAAATATTATTACCAATTTATTGTATATAAAAAATAGCATGTCAAACTAGAGATTTGATTAGCAAACACTACAAACATGTGGTCTTTAATGAAATAATTACTAAAAATTATCTCAACAACAATAATTTAAAAACAAAAACAAAAAAATCATATTCGTATGGATTAAAAATATAAGAGTTATCTCCATTTCAAAGGTAATCTTTTCAAAAGGTTGGTAAAGAGATAAATAAAGAAAGGAGCAGTACCTTATTATAAATCTTACAGTGCGATCGTTGCCATTATTACTCATGAAAGACACCAGTAAGTATATCTGTAGCCTGATCTTCTTGACTCCATCTGTTATCTGTACACCCGTTGATAAAGTCAACTTCGACTCTCTCTTTTTTTTAATTTTCATTGCCTTATTTTGATATTATTTTGTTTTTGCAAATATTTTTTATTCACAAATATATTAAATATTTATTTTTTATTTATTATTAAATTATTTAATTACTGCGAGGCTGTAACTTCCATTACCATTAAAAGCACGGTCTGGACCTTAAATTCACCCCCCCCCCCTAATAGCATAGAAATCAATCATCCTATCCAATATTTTTTTTAATTTTTCAAATAAACACAAACATGCAGTAAATAGCATTAATTTCCTATTTTGTGTATTCTTTATTATCCAATATTTGACAGTATCAATTATTTTCATCTCCATAGTCAGATAGGAAATTTCTCAATAATTGATACACTGCAAGAACGAATCAAATCTGGAAACTAACGTGCGCTGGCCTTATTCATCTGTGTTTCCTTATTTGGAATCATTTCACCATCGTTATCCAGACAGCAGCAGCAGCATAAATAAGGGAGACGTTACATACAAGAACACACCTCCTTTTCAATATTTTGAGGTATTCCTCTTGCTTTTTGAAAACATGGCAGGTGGAGGTTCTGTGGCTCGAAGTGAGGGAAGAAAATACGAAGGTGGTGTCACTGCTTTTGTGGTCATCGCTTGCCTGGTGGCAGCCATGGGGGGGCTCATGTTCGGCTATGATATCGGTATCTCAGGTGAGCCAAAAGATCATCTCGATGCAGTAAAACTGGTTCTGATGAGTATATCCTGTGTTAATTTCATGGCTGGCTGGCCTGTAAAATTCTGCAGGAGGGGTAACCTCGATGGATTCATTTCTCAGACAGTTTTTCCCCCATGTGTACAAGAAACAGCATGGAAATGACGATCATAGGGAAAACATGTACTGCAAATTTGACGATCATCTGCTGACACTGTTCACGTCTTCCCTCTATCTCGCGGCCCTGATAGCCTCCTTCTTCGCTTCTGCAACGACCAGGAGATACGGCCGTAAGGCGTCGATGCTGTTTGGAGGCCTGGTTTTCCTCGCCGGAGCCGTTCTTAATGGCGCTGCTGTCAATGTTGCGATGCTTATCATTGGCCGTCTGATGCTTGGCGTAGGTGTTGGATTTGCTAATCAGGTATGATATTTCTTATACACAGATAGATGAACAGGTTTAGGATGAATTAGATCTATGGTCTGACTGACAGTAGTAATCCCAAACCGACCGGTTCAAACTAGGTTTGACCAGGTTAAAGACTTAATTAAACCATTCTATTGAAATAAGATACCAATTTAGTGACCGATTCAGATCATAATTTACTTTGATTTTTACATAACAGAAAGTTGTCACGGTACACTCGGCTAATTAGATTCAAGTCAAGTCAAATGTGTAACTCTTATACTTAGTGTTAAGTCAACTCGGGATATTTTATCAAATTTACAAATCAAATCATAATATTGAAATAACTCCATAAAAAAAATAAAAAAAGATTATAAAAATCGTTTTTCAGAAATAAAAAAGATTCTTGTTAGCTTTCCAATTAAACTCATGATTTAAGTTATTATACTCCAACATATATTTTCTAGAAGAATCATGAAGTACTATGTTTAATCATTCACATATTATATGATAAAATTGAAATAAAATTCTCAAAGTTTTATAAAATATTTAAGAGAAATAGAAACTTGAAAAGAATAAAGATCAAAATGAAATTTTATATTTTATTATATGGGTGAAATAAAATGAAAAAAAGCAAAAATGATATTAAAAAATCAGAACAATAAAGATCAAAATTGACATAAAATATCAAAATAAATTTTTAATTGAAGGGTGCAATTTAAAAAAAAATAGAAATCAAAACAGTAAGAATCAAATTGGAAATAATAATATCATTAATATAGATTGAAGAATAAAATTAAAAATAGGTCAGGAACAAGTTGATGTTTTTGGATGTTGTAGGACAATAAACAATGTTTTTTTGCTTTTTAGGGTATTTTTATAGTTTTATTGTGCATTTTAATTGTTTATTGTTTTATATTTAGGTAAATATCAAATTATTCCTTAGCTAAAATTATAATAATAAAAAAAACATTATGAAAAATACAAAAATGTCTCTTGATACGAAGTTATTTTTGTTGCTTTCAAGTAATTTTCATCATTTTGTTATCCAATTAAGAAATTTTTACAATGTTACAGTGAACCCTCTGTTCTCCCAACGAATTTTAGGTCTCTTTCATATTATATTATAAATGAGCCAATGTCTACAGTCTAATTCTTTTCGTTTTTGTAGTCTGTGCCGGTTTATCTCTCAGAAATGGCACCGGCGAACCTCAGAGGAGCACTCAATATTGGATTTCAGATGGCAATCACAATCGGTATCTTGGCTGCCAACCTCATCAACTATGGAACTTCCAAGATAAAATCTGGTTGGGGATGGAGAATTTCTCTAGGCCTTGCAGCAGCCCCGGCAATTCTATTCACTGTTGGGTCTCTCTTTCTTCCCGACACCCCCAATTCCATTCTTGAGCGGGGCAACCATGAGAAGGCGAAGAAAATGTTGCAGAGGATTCGAGGCACGAGCAATGTCGACGAAGAATTTCAAGATCTTGTCGATGCCAGTACGGCTGCAAAGCAGGTTGAGCACCCATGGAAGAACTTCACCGGCCGAAAACACAGACCCCAGCTAATCATCTGCACCTTCATTCCTTTCTTCCAGCAGCTTACTGGAATCAACGTCATCATGTTCTACGCACCTGTCCTCTTCAAGACCCTGGGTTTTGGCGACGATGCCTCGCTCATGTCCGCTGTCATAACCGGCGTAGTCAACGTTGTGGCCACGATGGTGTCTGTTTATTCCGTTGATAAGCTCGGGAGGAAGGCTTTGTTTCTTGAAGGTGGCGTGCAGATGGTTATATGTCAGGTATATATATATATGAATAAACAAGATGAGATTACTGCTCATGATAACTCGGAGCTCGACTCAGTCAGTAATGCTAATTAAACTACTTGATCGCAGGCTGTCGTTGCGGCAATGATAGGGCGAGCTTTTGGGACCGAAGGGGAGGCCGGAGACATGTCGGAAAGGTGTTTCCTCGTTGATGCTATGTTTTTATATGTGCGTACGTCGCAGCTTTTGCATGGTCGTGGGGCCCGCTGGGATGGCTAGTTCCGAGTGAAGTTTGCCCGCTGGAGATCCGATCGGCAGGACAAGCAACCAACGTCTCGGTCAACATGTTCTTCACATTTGTGATCGGCCAGTTCTTCCTCTCCATGCTCTGTCATATGAAGTTTGGTCTCTTCTTATTTTTCGGTGGGTTCGTTGTTATCATGACCATTTTCATATATTATTTTGTTCCCGAGACCAAGAATGTCCCGATTGAAGATATGAACCAGGTGTGGAAACAGCATGGGTTCTGGAGCAAGCACGTCTCCAACGATGATGACACCGCCAGCCCACCCTAGACAACGCTGACCTTTTTTTTTGTGTGTGCGTGTTATGATGTAGCAGAATGACACTCGGTACTTTTAATTTGTGAACTATAAAATTCTTTGCGGTTTTACTATGTTCTCGGATATAGATAAATGAGAATTTTAGCAATAAAATTATTATTTTACTTCTCGAACTACAAAATTTAGTTCTCGGTACCAAAATATATTTTGGATATTTTCAAGGACCCGTGTGGTATTTGCAGATTGTATAGGGGATGATATGATCTGTTTATGTTTTTATTTTTACAAAATGAAACTACCGATTTACTCATAGGGTGCTGATAAGAGGATGAAGGGTGCTGAGGGGATAAATTTAGTTTTTTGTTTGATCTTGAACAATGAAATAAGGAAGTTGCTCTCAGGTGCGACACAGGCAGGGGGTGGAGGCAAGGATATTTTAGGTGTTTCATGTTTTTTGCATAGTGAAACTACTTTAATGTTCTCAGAAATGAAAAAAAAAAAAACAAAGACTTGATGCTGGGGCATGATGATACTTTCATTCTTGGTTTTTTCATGATTATTGTTGGGTTTAGGGTGGTTAGGTAATTCTATATTTTTTTCTCGAGATTACTGCAAGTGTATCGTTAGTTTTTATGCTTACACATCTATCTAGCAGCGCGGTAAAATGCATAACGGTTCTTTTTGTTTTTGAGTGTTTCATTTCAATCCTTAATCTTTTGAATTTTAGTTTGATTTTTTGTTACATTAATTTTTTGGTCTGCAGATTTTAATTTGTTTCAATTTTCTCCTCCAATTGAAACTGGTCATATATGTTTCTTCTCATTTCATTCCTTATTATTTTATTTTAAAAAAAAATACACTGCAATTTTTTTTAAAAAAAAAATCCCTTTATTTTTTATGGTCCCAAGGTTTTGATTTGTTGCAGTTTTTTCCTTCAATTGGAATTAATTATATATTTTATTTTAATTTTATTTTGGCTCTTATTCTTTTAATTTTTTATTTAGTATTAATTCTTTTTTTCGGTCCTTCTTGGACAATGTTTACTTTGCGTCCATATTGATGCATCTATACTTTTAGTTTTTGTTTTATTTTTTTTTCATTGTTTTTTTGTTGGGATTTTATTTTTATTCCGCGGAGTCTTGAAATTTTAATTTATACTGACGATCTTTTTAAAATTATTATTTTTTTGTTTTTTTCCCTTTGTTCTTTTTTTTATGTTTTATATTATTTTTTGTTTCTAGAAATAAGTAGTTTCATTGTGAATAAATATGTGGAAAATTAAAAATACCCTCACCTCCAGCCCCTACCCTGCGTACCATTCGAAGGCAAAGATGATATTTCACTGTTTACTAGCAAGCAAAAAATCGAATATACCCCCAACTAGCCCTCGTCCTTTTGTCATCTCTCAGGGGTAAATAGGTAGTTTTACTGTGCAAGAAAACATATAAAAAACTAAAACACCCCTAAACAATTTGGAAATACCACATAGGTCCCCTGGAAATGTCCAAATACCTTCAGTTTTGAGGGTTAAATTTTGTAGTTCGAGGGGCAAAATGGTAATTTTTTGTTGAAATCCACAATGATCGGACACAGTGAAACATCAACGCGTTTTATATATATCTATAATATATTCACCGCAATTAAATGAGTTTGGATAAACAGTGTTTTCACCATACGATCTATATATTATGTAATCACAATCATGCTTGCCTGTCAATTTTCGACAATTACTATTAATTTAAAGAATTACAACTTAATTATCATGATTTATATAAACAAATTATTTGATAACTTTGTTATTAAACATAATTAATAATTTTTAATTAATATTGGTCATCCATAATTTAAGTTAATAATGATCTCTTTTTTCCATTATTGTTTTGGGATAAAAAATAATGAAAATGATAAGAATCTTTCACTTGCTTATATAAATGAATAAAAATTCATTATTTATCTTGGTCAATTGTAGCAATCAACACTAACTTAATTGAGATGGAATTTTGTGCAAGCTTTTGTAATCATATAATTATTCAATAAATTAAAGCATGTAGAGTAAAAGGATAATCTCTTTACTGGTGAGGGCATTCATTGAATCAAAATGAAAATGAACTACATACTTGATGCTCTTGGATCTTGAAGTTCTCTAGAAGTTAAACTAATGTGGAATTATCAAAATGATATCAATTGAATGATTAGTCAAATAGTTAAACAAGATCAACAATCAATTAGTTTGTTGCAGAAAACAAATAACTCATCTTTAATGGATTTTATGATATGCAGTTTTACTATCTTCCAATTAAATAATTAGCCAAACAATTAAAACATGTTTCAACAATCAATCAGTTTGCTGTAGAAAGCAAATAACTCATCTTCAATGGATTTTATTGATTATTTTCCTATAAATATATATGTAGAGTTGTGCTATACAAAAAAGTCATTGGTATAAAAGACTTCTCTATTATAATAATTCACCGACAGCTGGTGGCTCAACCAAGAGTTAACTTCTAATTAGGTTCCTAAATCAAAAGGTAAGATGCATTGCTCACACCCTGCGACAACCACCTGTATTAAATTTGTTCAAGTTATGAATTAATGCAAAGTAACATAAGCGTGAAAAAATCTGGATTAACTATTAAATAGGTTCTAAAGACAACAAAAATGCTATGAGAACCAAATCCTAGCTAGATTAACTAATGTGGAAAAATAAACATGATACCAATTAAATGATTAACCAAACAGTTAAACACAGACCCAACAATCAATCAGTTATTGCATAAAGCAAATGACTCATTTTTAATGAATTTTATCAATTCTAGATTTATTGTCGCAATGGATTTCATGCATATTCTTTACATTTTCATTTGTCTTCCAATAATTTTTCTCCTTCTACCCATGAATTCGTTGGTGGAGTTGTGTTATCAAAATAAATCCTTGGTATAAAAAAACTTCTCCAACAAGATAATTCACGGATAACTGATGAATTATTAGTCAAACAATCAAAACAAATCCAATAATCAATCAGGTTACTACATAAAGCAAATAACTTATATTTAATAGATTTTATCAATTGTTGATTTCCTATCGCAATGCATTTCATACATATTCTCTGCGTTGAGTTTGTTCGTCAAATAAGTTATTCCCTTTCTCCTTATAAATCTACTAGTGAAACTGCGTTATCTAAAAAATCCTTGATAGAAAACGACTTCTCTACCAAAATAATTCACTAGTGACTGGTGAATTATTAGCTAAATAGTTAAAATAAGTCCAATCAATCGGTTTCAGCATAAAGTAAATAACTTATATTTAATAGATTTTATTAAATGCATATTTACTATCACAATGCATTTCATGCACATTCTCTACACTGTTGTTTGTTCGCCAGAAATTTTTTTTCTCTGTTTGCCCATATCTTCTAATAGAGTTGCGTTATAAAAAAAATCTTTTATATAAAAAGACTTTTTTCCTAGGATAATTCACCGATAGTTGAGGAATTATTAGCCAAACAGTTAAAATAGTCCCAACAATCAATCAGTTTACTGCAGAGAGCGAATAACTCATCTTTAATAGATTTTACCAATTGTTGATTTCCTATCGCAATGCATTTCATGCACATTCTCTGCATTGTTGTTTGTTCGCCAAATAAGTTTATCCCTTTCTGCCCATAAATCTACTAGTGAAGTTGCATTATAAAAAAATGCTTAATATAAAAAGACTTCTTTGCTAAGATAATTCACTGATGTGGGTAAATAAATACTATGTTGATTTAATGATTGGAAGAGAATTTAAAATAGGCGCAACTATTAATAAGTGAGCTACAATAAACAGAACATCATTTTTAATAGATTTTATTAGCTGAAGTGTGTGAAATGGAAATTGATAGAGGAAGATATCAAAATTGAGATAAAGCCAACTTAATAACCCAAATTTCAAGAAATTAGTCATTGCAAAACTCAATCTTTAATTGAAAATGGCAAGGCAAATCATGAAAAGAATGCTACTCTATGACATTAATATGGTATCATTTTGTTGTAATAAGCTAATTTATTTTTTTCTTATGTTTTCAACTCTTAAATTAGCAAACCATTTCATTTGCTATTTTGGATTTTAATTTTGATCAATGAAACATTTTAGTCGCTCAAATTATATAGATATTTCTCGCATAACAACTATACAATTTCATTTTTTTGGTAATATCTTAGCTATGATGTTACCAACAAACTTTTTTACACTCATGTTACTTTGTTTTTCTTCATAACTTCAAGAAATTTAATACAAAAACCCGTCGCAACGTGCAAACAGTGCATCTCATTTATCACATTTAGAGATTTATTATTCCTGTTTTCTTTTCTTTTTTGAAGGCAAATCATTTTATAATTTTCTTAAATTTTTAATGATCTTTAAAAACAAACTATTTTTTTTTCATGTTTTCTTTTGTGTCATGCTAACTTCATTAGTCTTTGATTTTTTTTTCCGCACCAATACACATACTTCTGACTCACATGGTCCGAGGATGAGTGTTTATTTTTGATAAATTGAGGATGATTTATTGAGTTAGATTAGAAGCTTTTAATTATAAGTATGAATTTACTATCACATAAATTTATAGCAAAAATCTCTGATATAGTAGGCTACAATGATTTCAAAACAGTGCAAGGACATCCTGCAATAATATTGATACAATGTTTGGCCCATGATTTATGAAATTAAGAAGAGAGACATTGGAGAATAATAAATAAAATATTTTTATTCCTAAGATAAAATTTATTATTTTATAAGATAAAGTATTACAAAAATCTTTGACATAGTACAAATATCGAAACGATATTCTAACTTCATCAACAAAGCAAGAATTTACAATTTCAACATCATTTATATAGTTTAATGAAATGCCAGGAAAAACAATCACAAAGGAATGCATTATGCACCAAACGTTTAGTATCTTTTAACAAATTAATTGCTATAGATACAAGAAATGGTAATTACATCAGTATTAAATATACCAATGGCTTTACCCACGGATTTCAAAATTTTATTTTCTTCTTGATCTATTTCTTAGAGTTTGCTTGACCTTGTTTATGGCCACACCTGAACAAGGAGGAGTTGTTGAAATATCATGGGAGACTCATTCAATTTAGTCATTTTACACCAATTGAAAAACAATAAAGCTTTAAGAACAAAAGTTTGGTCCTTAACAACAACAACAACAAATTTCAATTTTGTGTATAATTAATATGCATGTTAGAATTGTATTTCAATTTTTTATGTAAGTTTATATATTTGCTTAGTAAGTATGCTTGTCTTTTATCATAGTTATAAATTTACTATGATCTTGATTATAAACTAAATATATATACTCACTGGTATAAAATTAATCTAGTAATTTTTGGATAACACCATATTGTTTATAAATTATAATTCAGTTAGAATGGATATAATTGACAAAATGTGCAGAACTTAAGATAAATTCGATGAGATGTTCTCTATAGGGGCTCGTTTGTCAAATTAATAGAAAGCAGGGGCTAAATTGTGGGATATTCCAAAAAAGAAACCCAAATTGCAAGTTCAGGTCGGTGAAAGAGCTCCAAGTCATGTGCCGGAATGGATAAAAACACATGGGCTAAATCGGGGGTTTCCAAATGAGAGCCCATGTTTCAACGTCGGGTCGGGCCCAAGAGCTCCATGTCTTGACCCGAACAAGAACTACTAAAAACCCGACAAAGAACTTCACTTCCTGTCTTCGACAAATATTTGGCCGCGTCTTCTTGACAGAGGGAGAGCGAGGGAGATCAAAGAGAAAGATATCCGAGAAAAGAGAAAAGAGAAATGTCTAGACAAGCAAAAAATCTTGTATCGATTTTTTCTTCAAGGATTTCATCCTTTTCTTACTCACAATCTCGCTCTTTCACGGCGGCTCCACCACCACCATCAGTGTTTGTTGACAAGAAGGTAAGGTTTATTTGTCAAGGAATCACTGGAACAAATGGAACTCTTCATACTGAACAAGCTATTGAACATGACTCTAAAATGGTTTATAAAGTTTCTTCTTTTTTCTTTTCTTTTCTTGATTGTGTTTGTGTGACTTTATTTCGTTTTTTTAATTGGTTTTAGTTGGTTGGGTGGCGTTATTTTGTTTGTTCGATAATGTGTTTTTTCTGTTTTTGTATGTAATGGAGCAGAATTGTTATAGTTGCTCGTATAGATGCATATTTGTGATGATTTTAGAGGTGATTTGATTTTACCATGTTTGTTTAAAGGGCTTCTGCATGTTTTATTGAATGAACTTTAGTTCAATTATTGTAATTTGTTCAGTGAATGCAAGTTTATGTGCAAAACAATTAGGCTGCTTTGCAATGTAGTTATGAAGCTAATACAACATTTACATGTTACAAATTGTTGTACTGCCAGAAATTTGATCGAGCTAAAAGTTCCAGTTACCAATTTTTAGGATAGCCTATAAAAGTGTGTAGATTATATCAATGTTTCATGAATCTTCTCCTGATGCAACCTACTGCTGGCTTTTGTGCTTGTACATGGAATATGAATCTCTATTGAATTTTGTTCATTGGTCATTGCGAATTCTTATACCTTGATGCGATAACATATATGTTTATCATTGTGCTGGATGTTTGCGTGCTATCAACTTTATTTTAGTTTAGATTTTTATTAAGAGATATCTTCATTGCCCCATTATGACTGCTGCTCTTATGATTTTATGCAACTGAAACAGGAAAGCAGGACGAAAATGCCTACAATTTCATCTTCCTCTGGATGTAATGCTGGAGGTATTACAGCAATATTTAATTTTACTAATTTATGATCACGCATATGATATTCCATGCACCTAAACCCCTCATCATGAATCGTACGGGTAAAGAACCTTGTATAATCTTAGGACTAAATTAGGAATTTTGAAGGGATGGATTTAAATGAAAAAAAGAAGAGAATTTAGTTGATAAGAGAAGAGAATTGGATAGAGAAGCAGCGGAGAGAAAGAGAGAAGGGAAATGTCAATTTCATTCACATTTCACCTACTCGCAATCAGTACATTGATTCTATGCATTTTGACCTGGACTCTTAGAAATAGCACACACCTTATCCATATATTGCCACATCATCACTACAATTGGTGTTTTAGTTCTTTTAGTTGAGCATGTTTTCCATTTGTTACTTCTTAAGATATCATTCAAATGCATAAAAATTGAATAAAAACATTGATTCGACCAGCATCATATGTGTGATCTTGTTGTAGCTGTAAATCTTATAGAAACCTGTTTTTGTAAGATAATCTGATGAAGAATGCATCTCTTAATAAATATGTGTACATTATCTCCAAGCTCACAAACTGTCAATCTCAGCATGTTCTAATTTTTATACGTTTTATTTTTTTTATTTGCCTTCATGTAGTGTCATGTTCACCTCTGTATGCTTGTACTTTCCAAGATTAGAGTAGGTGTAAAATTTAGGATCATCCTGAACTTTGGATTCAAAATGAATATTCTTTGTGATCCTGAGAACCTTAGGGTTACTGTTCAACTTAATCAGTTGCGATTCCAATAGAATTTCATTTGCTTATGAATCCTGGATGGACTTCATTTGTGCTGAGTGGTATTTTCTTTGGACTTATTGTCTTTGTGGCCTTGTGAACCTCAGGACACCAAGAAGAAAAACCACTAAAAGCAATGACCACCAAGATTAGATTGCCGGAATCACGTGTCTTATATATACTGTGTTACGATAACCTCATGTTGATAAGAAGTCCAGGGAACAATTTGAAAATGCGAATGAAGAAACAACTTTTGGTAGCAAAAGTTCAAAGCCATGAATTGCGTAATAAGTATTTTTGGTTAAAACGCCAGCATACATTTGGAGCACAATATGAAATTCAGTTTCATTGCAAGACCCGTCTGGATAAGGACAAACTCCAGAAATTGCTGCTTTGAAGTAAGATTCCAGTGTACCGTCATTGTGTCTGGGAAATATGATTCTTTGAAATATTTGTACACTGGCTCTCGCTAATTATTGCTGTTTCATTTTTGTTTACAGCTATGGTATCTGGAGAAAAGGGTAATATCAAGATGACGGTTTTGTGAATGTCCACCAAACATCATGCTTGATGTATTAAAAGAGATGTCTCGTGAATTAATTCTGCTGGAATATTCTTCCAGCTTGCTAATCATTTTTCTTTTCTTTTGGAACTGAATTCTCGAAGAAAATTAAAATTCAATTTTCATAATGGCCTGCTTGATGTTCTGCCTGAATATCCTGAATTCTCATCACACTTGGTAATAAATTTCTTGTTTGAAGATTAACTAAGAAGGAAGGATATTTTTTTTTTGGATTTTTCAAAATTTCAGAGAAAAATCATGTATTTTTTATACTAGTATGTATCTTATAGTGTAAGTCTATAACCCAATATTAAATGAAATTCTTGCAAAAAAAAAAACATACTTTTGTGTTTTATAAAATAAGGGATTTTTTTTCTTCATTTGTTTTCGAAATCATGAAGAAAAATCAGGTTTTTATCTTACAATGTAGGTCTATAGTCGGATATGAGGTAAAATTATAAGATAAACACGTGAGGGACCCTAATGTAATTTCAAAATAGTCCATGAATCTATTATGATTTTTTTTTTTTTTTTGTAATTTTTTAGGACTATTTGGCTAGAAATTAAAATAAAGGCAACTTAAAGCTAAAAGGGAATGTAGTAGGGTGTGTTCGACAAATATACTATTAGCCTAAAATCAGAGGCGTTAAAAATGCTTTAAGTGCATGTTTTGCAAACATACCTTAAGGACCTAAATAAGGGTTTTTTTCTTAATAAAATTGACACGAGCCAAACACGTCCTTGCTTTTGGGTTAAGTTCGGCCTAATTATATCGATCGAGTCTATTAGGCCCAAAACCCAGGTCATATGTGCGAGTTAGGCTTAGGTCTTGCCAACCTAATTTCTTGGGTAACAGATGGCCTAACATACTATTTTCTTTCTTCTTTTTATAATACGGGTTGGATCCAATCCAATTATACGAGTTATGCTGAAACAAAGATCCAACCTATTCTTTCTTCTTTGTTGGTAAATATTAGTAGTAAAACATGAATTAATTCACATTTTTCATGCAATCTAAAGTTCAAACAACCTAGTTTAATGCTGAAATGGCCCAAAGACGGCTCAACTTAGGCAATTTTATAAAGTTGTCAAACCTCAATGGTTTATATGGTCCACCTCATTGCCCATTTGGTCTTGGTGAAGATTCAACCTTGCCTCCTCCTCTTCTTTAACTTTTGTTCTCTAAATAAATTATATTCAAATTGATGTTTAAAAAAATAGTTGCAATTTTTTAGGGTTTTTTTAGTTTGTTTTATTTATTTATTTTTAGAATAGTAAATTAAATATTGATATAATTACCAATGGACTAAGTCCAGACAGTCTGAAAAAGTTCCAAAGAGGTCAAAAAGATTATAACAATTGCCACTAAAAGGATATAAATCACTAATGGATTAATTATTTCAATAATATGAATTCAATCACTGATGAAATTATAAATAATTTTTTTTTATCGGTGATATGTCATACTCACCGATGAAATTATCAACAAGATAATGCCAATAAAAAAATATTTGGCATGCTTTATTATCTATAATTTTATAGATGATAATATTATCAATGAAATAACTTACATGATAGAAATTAATAACGACAAGTTTTTCTAGATGCAAGTATCTAATATGCATGACAAGAAGAAGAATTGTGACTAGAGGGCGATGGAGATATCTTCTGCAATTCGGTTTGTTTTAGAGATTCCAACTTTCTCGAAATCACTTTTGCTTGCACTGCAAATAATCACAGTTTGAAAGATGACAGTACTGTTTTCCCAGGAAATAAAACTGCCCGGCCAGCCAACCGGAAGTCTTTTCGGCAGCATGTTGCTGCGGGCAAAGCTCAAGAGTTGATCATCCATGGTTGCCAAAGACAGTACCTCTAATTAACTAGTGTCTGTTTTCTGTGATTTCATGTCTCCAAATCTAAGGATCAATCGTTGCCAAAGCCCAAATTATCAGTGTATATTTATGACTCGACGTATGAAAAGTTTAGCACACACGGAGGACCCAAAATTAATGAGGATGGCATTTCACATGCATCATGCAAAGAAGAACCATGTTTGATGAGGTCCGAAACCCAGAAATTCAGACTATCTGGTGATGACTTGGTGCTGGTTTGCAAATAACTTTATATTTACAAGTGGGCACTCTTTTCTCTGCAAGAATAAATAAAAATGGTAATAATAACTTTGATAAAAATAGACTGGGAATCTCTCCCTTGAATAAAGAAAAAAAAAAGGGAATCGATGAGTAGGCTGGCCATTAATATATGTAGCCCAAGTGGGATGCCAATGGATGTTGACACAGCAATGAAAGACAAACATATATAGGGGGACCAACAAATTGCTCAACCTAAGTTTTCCATACTTAGAATCGATAACATGTGCTTTCTGACTGTGGATTGCCACACTACACAGAAAACCAATCAATGTTGATCACAGAGAGCTGTACATTTATACAATATTCTCTAATTAAAAGTAATTAAGAGATCCCAATTACTATTTTGGCTCACTGCAATTTATCGTCCGATCCCACTTTTACTTGATTCTTCTATAGCTAATAAAGATATATCAAGGTCATAATTAACAAAACGATGCACATAATCATATATTTGAGCACTCAAAACTTAGCTAATCCATGCATGTCTACTGTGAATGACAACGTTTTCTTCAGCTCGATTTGTAAATGTGTCCGCCTCACCACTGTGCCCAGGCTAGTTGCATGCAGCACAATCTGTGCCCCTGTGTATATATATATATGTCAAAATAGAAGCTTGTGGCCTACGCCTACAAAATATATAGATCATATATACACATGAAATGATCAGAAATCTTCGAGTCAAAAGCTAAAGCCATCAGGAAAAAGACCGTCGGTGGAGATCATATTAGTATAAATTATTGAAAGATATATATAATTTAACCAGATGCATGATCATACGTATAAATATCATCACCTAGCCAGAACCCTAAGACTCATCAAGTGTAGAAAATCAGTTTCACCTCAACATCTATAACCCTGAATACGAATTACCATGCAAGAAAGTCTCTCTCAAGGGATTCTTACACTTTGTAATTACCTTTTAATTAGGTCATGGGTTTTGGCCAGCCGCTCTTGCCTTTCTTTTTTTAGTAAACCTAGTTCTCTGACCCATTTTCAAAACAACCTCAAATTGACAAAAGTTCAGGTAGCTTGGCAGACCAGAATCAGAGAGTGGTTAAATGTCACAGCAACCTTTCGTCCATGATCCCATTACAGGACAATAAAAGGAGAAAAAAATGTCTTTCCATCAAATTACAATCCATGCCATAGTACATGGCCTAGCCACGCATGAAACCTTTGTGTGATTTGAACCCGATGATACATGTTTAACAAAATACCAGATTTACTCATCAAATTTTGTTTCCCAAGGTCAAACGGTCAAACCAACAAAGGAGCTCATTTAACCTAGTTACGTTTTAGAATGATTTGCAACAGTCAAGCTGAAATCAAATTTCAGTTAGGTTTGACTAGTCAAACCAACCTAATAAAATCTCTGGACTCGGTTCAAATGAAATTGGGTCGGTTTGACCAAATCAAATCTAGCTCAATTTTACAGTTGGTTTAACCAGGTTAAACCATACCTAGTTTCTCCTCTGGGGCTCAGCTCATTTACCTTTGGGCTTGGGTTGGTCAAGAACAAGCTAGACCTTTTTTTTTTGCTCAATTAATCTAGAATTAGGTCAATTTAAACGAGGTCAAATTGAGCCTCAATTTAGGTTTAGTTTGACACTCTTGGGGTCAGTTTGCTTGGTCAAACCAAGCACAAGTTTTACTCTTAGGTTTAATTTGACCAAGGTCAAACTATCTTTCTAGACTCATCCTATACATTCAGCACAGTTTGATCTACTGATCGAAACCCACCGAATTCATTTATGTTATAAGTTAAAACTCTCAGTTAAACTGGACTTAATTGAACCTAAGGCTTGTGTTTTTTCCACAATCTTCTCCTTTTTTATCCCCATCTTGTTTGTTGTTAATTACTATATTAATGATGACATTATGCATTACACCACACTACAGTACTGAAATTTACTCTTATTTAGCCTTATAATATGGATAAAGCTAAATAAAAAATGTAATATCTAACAAGACACTCTTATACTACTGTATTATTGAAGGCTACTCTTCTTGCTATGAAAAAAAAAGAGGTAAGGCATGAAGGAGAAAAAAAGGCCTGATTTTGTTGTTCTCTTTCTCTCACTTATTACTCACATTCATTTTTCTCTCTACAAGAAAAACAAAATCCTAAAACATTATGCTGAATTAGGTATTAGAGTGTTTTTTCAAGTTATCTCTACCAGGATTATCCATAAAAAAAAAGCTAGTTCTGGATATTATTTATTTGAATTTTTTTTCCCCATACAACAGTGTTGTTGTCTATGGAAAACTAAATAGAAGCTTTGTTCATTTATTTACAAATCGTTCTCATTACTTTATTTTAAGGTTTCTATGGTGGATAACACTGAAACACATGGAGGAAGAGTAACAAACCTCCTACCATCTTTGTCAACTCTTATTGACTTGCAATAATTGGTTTTAAAAAATGAGATTTGTCATAAAGCTTGTAGTATCTATCTAATAATAGCTAAGAGATATCTTTATTTTCTCACAAAACATGCACACTATTCAACCATCCTTTTCTTATATTATAGTTGTGTCTCTTTCTATGTAGCGACGACTCTACTTTACAAAAGAAACTGCCTAAAATAAGGGAGAGAAAAACGACACCACACACGTATCGTTGCTAGAAATAAATCATGTCAATAGGGAAATAGTTATAGGCCTTACTCTCCCGAGGAGTCTCACTCTAACCCTCTAAAACCTAAAAATAACATATTAGTGAAAAAGATACAAAAAAGTCAAGTCATATTGGAGACTAACCACTATGTGATAGCGTGTTGCACACGTATCTCCCCATAGATTTTGTGATTACCAAGATGAACCTAGATAACCATGATGGATTATCCAATCCTAGAGAACATATAAAGAATGTCAAAAGTAGCTTAGAAATAGTTATTCAAGATTCTGACACCATATGAAAAATACTTTCTACCACATTTAAAGGATCTATATGAGCTTGGTATTATAATTCAAAGCCAGAATCCATATCTAACTTTTCAAACTTATACAACAAATTGATTGCTCATTTCAGCATGAGTATTCTAGCTAAAAATAGTTCAATTGATTTCTTCTTCATAACTCAATTAGAACGGGAAAGCACTAGAGACTATATGAAAGATTTAATAAAAAAATATTGAAGGTGGAAAACCTAATAAAACTTGCAACAACATAAGCTTTAATTAGTGGATTACATAATTAATCCTTATGGGAACATCTATATGCTCTACCAAATAGGATATTTATTCATATGAAGCAAACTATGGAGAGTCATATTTGTCTAGAAAAAATAAGTATATCATGAAAGAACATCCTCATCCTTGAATTTGTCAGGACTAATTGATGGAAATGGGTTTTAGAGAGAAGTTTAGAGAGAGATGCTCTCCAAAATCTGATTTCTTGCAGCCACACCTGCCAATTTGGCAAGACAACCCGAGACTATCAACCGCCACCCTCCACCGTGCTAGTCCGTCCCTACTCCTCCTTTCTTTCTCCAATCAAACCAAAATGCCTAGTACTCAACAAAATCCCAACCAGAAGTGTCCTCAACTTCCCACTCCACCTATAACCAAAAAACACCAAAATGAAAACTACAACCATCCACAAGGACTGGAACCAGCTCAGACCTCTTGGGCAGACAGAGTTCGGGTAACGAACTCATCCACTAGGCACACTTTGGAGGCCATCCCACAGAAGCCACCTGGCTCTCGACTCATGATCCCTGCAAGTATGAAAATGCTCAATGTGGACCACTGATCCGATATATGATTGGTTGCTTTACAGGCTATAGAATTCCATACCATGCAGTTAACCTCATTGCAAGGAAAGTCTAGGATTCCCATGGCTTAGAACAGGTCCTCACCATGGCTGATGGGTTCTTTATATTTCAGTTTAAGTCTGAGGAAGATGTCTTGGAGATAATCGAAAAAGGCCCCTGGATGTTTGGAGGTAAAACTATCATTTTACAGAAATGGACGCCACAATTTCAGTTCGATCGAAGTAAGATTTCCCATGTATCTGTGTGGATACGTTTAAGAGGGCTTCCTCTTCCTTTGTGGACCAAGCAAGGTCTAAGCATGGCAGCCAGCATGGTGGGGAAGCCATAGTCTTGCGATGAACAAACTATCAATTACAAAAGGTTGGACTACGCTAGGTTATGCGTGGAGTTAGATGCCAGCCTTCCGTTCACTCGATAGTTTGAAGTTGAGAGTCCTTTATCAACGGAGCCTATGAAGGTCACTGTGGAATATGAATGGAAGCCCTCCCGTTGTGAGGCTTGTCAAAGCTTTGGCCACCAATGTCCCACACCGGAGAAGGCCAATGTGGGAGGGGCGACATTAACAGAAGGGGAACAACAGAATACTCATGGCCAGCCAATGGCAAGGGAAGATGCCCACCCTCCAGCTGACGTCAGCCCTTGGAGGCAGCAGGCTGAGGGAGCCAGGCAACGTAGCTGGAGCCGACCAAAGCAACGGGAAGGCAAACAACCATGGATTGACGTCAACCCTACAGGGCGTGCTACCAAAAAGGTGGCAAACCCTGGCCATCAGGCGTCGAGCCCCGTAGCGCAGACTAACCCAAATAAGCAAGTCTCAGAAAGCAGCAGGCAAAGCACTGTTGGCGTAGTAGGCGAAAAATGTGTTATTAGCCGTAAGGAAAATCAGCTTAGCCATGAGGATACTCAGGGACAGGACGGGCCCCCAAATACTGGGTTGGATGTCATGGCAGGAGTAGAAGAGAAGGGAAGTTCGATGCCAGATGGCAGCCACGTGTCCTCTGAGGGCGATGAGCCCACTACCACGTCGCTAGTTGTAAGAAAGAAGAAGAGTGGCAAGAAGAAGAAGGGGGCTAGGGGCCTCTGAGATCAGGCCCGTCCTATGCAAATCTTCTTAATAAATGGTGGCCACTATAGGAGCGTGGAACATTAGAGGGCTTAACAGCCCACAGAAACAAAAATCGATCCAACAATGGATCATCAAAAACAGTTTGGACATTGTGGGCATCCTGGAGCCCTCGCATTCTTCTGGCAAACATGGCCAAGGTTGAAAATGGGTTGGGTCTGCCATCTTGGCCATAGTTATTGATCCCGTCCCGGTCCCGGTTCCGGATTTGTGTTTGGAACGGGACGTCCCGGTTTCGGTACCGTTCCGGGTACCGTTCCGGTTTTGTACTGTTCATTTTTATTTAATTATATATATGAAAAAAATAAAATATTAATTTAACAAGTATAATTTAAATTCAAGATAAATGAAATTTAAATTATACAATACAAACATAATCTCAAAATTAGAAACATCTTTGAAATTCCAAAATATTATGAAAGTAAAATGTTCTAAAATAAAAGAAAAATACATCAAACATCTTCTACATCATTAATATAAAAATAAAGATCTTCTACATCTGGCGTTAAAATGACCGTTGGATCAAGACCATGTGTCAGCTGGTCACTTCTCCTGGCAGACTAAATGCTTGCCGTCGGATGAGCATCTTCTAATCCACCGGTCATCATCCTTCTTCCATCTGGGCGCGTCCCAACCGTTGGATCAGCTCGCACACCAACCCTTCCAAATGGCAGCATACTCTCCGTTGGATTATTTCTTATCTCAGCATCTTCTTCATTCTCGGCATTTTCAAAAACTTCACAGACAAGCCTTCTTTCTCTTCTTTCTCCTTCATCGTCGTCCCCGTCTTCCGAGTTCCGACTCTTCCCCATGGATTTCGGCCTCAAGATCACCACATTCATCTCCTAGATCATCATCATCACCACCTAGGTCATCTTCATCACCTTCTTCACGTCTTCCTTAATGAAAGGGTCTATTTCAAAAAGGCACCTTCTTTTGTTTCATCTTCTCTTCTCTGTAAAGATCTGTGTGTTTTGTCTGTGTGTTTTGATCCGTACCGGAACGGAACGCCCGGTACGGAACCGGGGCATTCCGGCCGGAATTCGCCCGGTTTTTCCGGGACAGGCCGGGATTCTACCCGGGACAAAAACGTCGCCGTTTTGTCCCGGATTTTGCAACGGGACGGGGCGTCCCGCCCGTTCCGGCCGGAACGGGACGGGATCAATAACTTTGATCTTGGCAGTTTACATCTAATATGAACCAGGGCCTTCTTTGCCGAATATTAGTGGGCTAGAATTCGAAGAGGGTTACTGTCACTATTATTCACATATCCTCACAGTGGATATCCTGTGATGTGCTAAGTCAAGCAGATGGCACTTCTATTAGGGTAACCTTCGTTTATGGCATGAACTCGCCAGTTGACCATAGGGCCCTCTGGAGCTACTTGCCTTCGCAAAAAACGGTCAACAACTCTACACCGTGGGGAATTCTAGGGGATTTCAATGCTATCACAAGCTCTAGGGATCGAAGCAGAGGGGATCAGCGCTGGTATACTCACATGGATGAATACCCATTTTGTATTACGTAGGCGAAGCTATTCCAAATTCCGCTATCGGTCTGCACTTTACCTGGGACAATGGCCAGCATGGAGAGAATACCATTCTCAAAAAGCTTGACTGGGTGTGGGGGAATCATCAGCTGCTGACAGCTTGGCCGACTTCAAAGGCTCAGTTTCAGGCGAGGCTTGCTTCCGATCATAGTACCATTGTGCTGACGTTAGCTCCTCCCCCTCTTCGGCAAAAGGCAAGGTTCAAATTCTTGAACCTATGGACCCAGCAGGAAGGGTATGAAGAGGTTGTTAGAGCTGCTTGGGCCGTGGAAGTCAATGGCAACCCCATCAGCAGGCTGACTTCTAAGCTTCGTATTCTTAAAGGTTACCTGAAAGCCAAACTTAGCCATCGTACGCATGATATCTCTCACCGAGTTAACATGGCGAAGGAAGATTGGCAGACAATCCAACACCAACTGAACATGAACCCTAATGACCAGAATATCAGAAGCAGGGAAAGGGAGGCATGCTACCATTATAATAAGCTTAGTACAGATGCAGAATCCTTCTTCAAACAGCGGTCGAGAGTGTAATGGTTGAAGCTTGGGGACAAAAACACAGCTTTCTTTCATAAGTCTCTTTTACATCGCAGGGCAAGAAATCATATTCATAGCTTCACATTAGACACAGGGGAGGTGGTGAGGGAGCCAATGGCGAGCAAGAACTCATGCACAACTACCATTGCCAAGGCGGGATCCCCCGCTGTGCAGTCAAAGTTGACCTGAGGAAAGGTTTCGATACGCTGGATTGGAATTTTATTATTCAGGCCCTGAGAAGCGTTGGCATCCACCCTACCGTCATTAACTGGATTCGGGCATGCATAACAACCCCAAGTTTCACGGTCAGCATTAATGGAGAAGACCATGGGTTTTTTCAGGCTTCGAGGGGCCTTAGACAGAGGGACCCCTTTTCTCCTTATTTGTTTGTCCTAGCTATGGAAGGGCTTAATGGAATTCTTCAAAAAGCCACCCTTGATCCCTCTTTCACCCACCACTGGAGATGTAAAGACTTGAGGATAACACACCAGAGCTTTGCAGATGATTTAATTCTTTTTAGCAGGGGTGATCCCAGCTCCATCCAAATCCTGAAGAACGCTCTTGACACTTTTTCAATGCAATCAGGTTTAAGCATTAATCATAGCAAAAGTTCGGTTTTTGCTGTAGGGGTGAGCCAGGCAATGCAGTCAACGCATGCTTCTATCTTGGGGATTACTGTGAGCAATGCGCCTCCAACTTACCTCGGGGTCCCTCTCATCACAACGAGACTAACCAATGCTGATTGTTTCCAGCTGGTGGAACGCATCAAAGGCCGTATTGGGCTGTGGACAATAGCCACGCTGTCTTATGCGGGGCGTCTTCAGTTAATTCTCTCGGTTTTGTTCTCAGTTCAAGTTTATTGGGCAACGAAATTTATTATCTCGGCCACTACGATTGCAAGAATAGACAGCATTCTATCTGCATTTCTATGGAAAGGAGTATCTCTATCATCAAGGGGGGGCAAGGTTGCTTGGAAGGATATCTGCTTCCCGAAGGCAGAAGGGGGCTTAAGCATTAAAAGCTTGAGGACTTGGAACTAGGTTGCCATGCTTAATCACATTTGGGTCATTCTCACGGAAAAGAGTTCCCTATGGGTTGCTTGGGTGGACAAACACCTTATCAGGGGTTGTCCATTTTGGCAGATTCAAGTTCCTTCAAATCCTTCGTGGACCTGGTGGAAGATTCTTCAAGCCAGGGAATGGTGTAGAGGGGAGTTCAGACCGAGAGTGGAAAATGGCAAGAACACTTTCCTGTGGTTTGACTACTGGATGCCCATGGGTATGCGCCCGTCAGACACCCTCTCTCTCCTTCCTTGGAAAGCAAAAGTGGCAGATATCATTGAAAATAGGAGTTGGTCTTTCCCACAGGTCCCTTTGCTTACTCAAGAAATTTGGTCTAGAATAAATTTCCATTCCAATCTCTCTAAGGAAGATTCAGTGGTTTGGGCCCCTAACAGTTCTGGGCAATTCACCATTACATCGGCTTGGGAGTACCTAAGGGCCAGGAAACCAATTAACGATCTCCATCGCCTATTATGGCATAGCCTTCACATACCCAAACACTCACTTGTGTTGTGGCTGGCAGCCCAGGGTAGACTTCGAACAATGGACAGAATGCACTACCATAATGGCGAGGATACAACTTGTCGACTCTGCTCTCGGGACCCAGAGACCCATGACCATCTCTTCTTCATGTGCAGGTACTCTCTCCAAGTATGGAAGCACATCCAAGACAGAGCTCATACTCATTGGCCAAATTTGATGTGGCGTAGCTTAGTGGATTGGACCTCGCGTAGGTACCAAGACACAAAATCCACTAACAACAAGATTGGTGCTCTCATTTTCACAGCCACGGCTTATCATATTTGGCAGGAGCGTAACAAGAGGATTTTTCAACAGCTCACAAAGTTGGCAGCCACTGTTGGGGATGACATATTTCAGCAGATAAGAGACCAGCTTATGAGCTGCAATGGGCTTACTGTGGCAGAAGGGACTCGGGCCATTTAGAATATCCCGTGGCGTGCTAGGCCTCTTCGGGTCATTGGCCAAGGCCATTAGCAGAGGGGCCATCGGTTTCTTGGATGGCTGAGGGGTTTGGCGGGTAGGCTCTCCCCTCAGGGCCTGTCTGATTCGGCCTTCTGGGCCTCTATTTGAACAGCGTTTATTGGGCGACTTGCTCGGTTTTCATTTTGGATTGAGGGGGTTCCTTTCCCGCACTGGGCTGTAAGGAGTCCTCCTTTCTCTCTTTATCCAGGCTTCAGTCCCATTCGATCGAGTGGGCTCTAGCCGTCGGTGGACCTGAAGCGGCTGCTATTCTCAGTTTAAGGGCTTTGTCTTTTTGTTGCTTGGATCCTCAACCGTTGGGCTGTAGTTTTTGTTTTGGCGGCTCCAAAGGCCTTGTTTTTTTTATGGGCCCGTTGGGCTTCTGTTTGGTGGCAGGCCTCAGCCTCTACATGGTTCGCCGTCTGTTTAGTCAGCCTTGTACATTCTCCATCTTCAATATATAATTCTTCTCCAAAAAAAAAATCCTCATCCTAATACAAGAAATGAAGTATCTCCAAAGTGAGGTAATAGAAATTCAGATGTCCAACTTCCTAAGGGCAATACCAGAATTTCAACATGAAATAGACTAGTATACCTAGAGTTGATGACTACTTTTTCAAACACCACAAGTTTGAAGTGTTCATAATCATATAAGGGGAAACAATATGTGCAATATCCATCATCCATAATGGAAGATGTAGCCAAAATAAATCAAAACAATTATTGTACATTTCACAATAGAAGACAAGATATTGAACAATATTTTTACTTAAAGAAAGAAATAGAAAGTCTTGTTGCTAAAGGTTATCTCCCCATAGATTTTGTGATTACCAAGATGAACCTGGATAACCATGATGGCTTATCCAATCATAGAGAACATATATAGAATGTTAAGAGTAGCTTAGAAATAGTTATCCAGGATTCTGACGCCATGTGAAAAATATTTTCTACCACCTTTAAAAATAATGAAGATGGGAAGATGGGTTCTACTTTAGAACCAAGTTATAAGAAATTATCAACAAACCTTTTTGAAATCCAATTACATTCAAACCATCAAGCATGTCAATCCCTCTATAGCTTGTAAATGGTTAATATTTTTTTTCTTTCATGTTAGACAGAGAAAAATAAGTTTTAGTTGAGAAAGTGCAAGGATATGGAGTGGATTTAAAGAAAGAGTAAAGAGAGAAGTATTATTTTCTTTTTCCTACCTTTATTATTAAAAGCATATATATTAGTAGTCGAATTCATTACATGACTATTCTCCCTGTTAACTTTAGAAAGATCAAGGTCCATTTCAATCTCCTCTATAAAATCCTCATGAGTCTCTTTCTCTTCCTCATGCTCCTCTTGGATGTTTCCTCCTTTCTTGTTGAAGTAGAGGATGTTGAACCATTTATAAAATAAAACGATTTTTAGGTTATCTTCTTTAAGTTCATTAGACCATTTATATGCATAAAATACATTAGAATATAGACTAACAATTTGAAAAAATAAGGAATGGTTAGTACTCATACCATATAATATTTTTAGAGATATTCCTTCTACTAACCTTAGAATATGGTATTTGTTGTTACTTATAAGTTTTGTAAGAACTTCTATCGCATAAGTAAGTAAGGTAAGAATTGTGAGTCCCCATTAGTTATGTTCAAAACTGAGGAATATCCAAATACTATTAATAGAAAGAGAAGACTTTTCAAAATAACCATAACCTACTCATATCTTTTTTTTAAAAAAATAACGAGTATATTAATTTTAAATACATCATTTAAAAAAATTTGGTTTCTTATTTTAACAAAGGTTTAAAACCAAGCCATACCCTTCATACCCTTAGAAGAACCTGACAAAGAAAAACAAGAATTAGATAGCCTAATAATAGGAACCTCCACCCTAAGCCTTACATATTTGTCAAAATTTGCAAGTGACATTCATTTATTAAGATATAACAAATTCAAACACATTATAGTGTTTAAACATTTTCCTCACAAATCCTTACAAAATTAAAGAATACCTAATTTTAAGCATATATAAAAGGAATAGTTATTTCTAACTCTCTAGTACAAGCATTAGGTGCCCTATTTATTGTCAAATTCTAAAAATGAGTTTAAGCCTTATAACCATTAAGAAGTTTCATATTTATCTTTATGATTTCTGATAGGTCCCAGTCAAAGCCTTTAAGAATTATAAGAAAATACTCTGCTTAAGGTGAGAATAAACCTTGATAATTGTATTTGAATGAAATAAGTTGCCCTTTTCTGAATTCCCAAAGGGTCTTTTTATACAGGAAAGAAATTAACAGCATTCCTAATTCTGAGATTGTATCCCTCAAAATCAGGCCACTACCTTATACTGGCAATCAGCCACTTCGGCATTATTGAAAGCAAATAGACCTATTCTTAAGCACAAGACCTATTCTTAAGCACGCATGACTAACATGCATGATTTAACAAGTTAGACCACGTCCTTGGTCATAAGTCCACGTGTGACAACAACAATTAATTGAAATACTTTGGGTTTTTTACTGCTACCCTTGCAGACCTTCGTGGCTCACTTCGTGTCTCATCAATACTCCCCCCTGTGACACAAACCTTGTCCTCAAGGTTGAAATTCATGAACTTGTCGCGTAATTCCTGAGTGTTTTCCCATGTAGCATCATCACGCGGAAGCCGCTTCCATTGGATTAAACTCTCCTCAATAAATTTGGATCCACGTTTTACCCAACGAGTATCTAACACAAACTTTGGTTCCAGGAGCAATTCCCCATCGTCTGCTACTGGAGGCAGATCGGTGTGAGTAGTAATGTGATCCCCCACCGTTTTCTTCAGAAGAGAGACATGAAAAACGGGGTGAATGCGAGAATTGGATGGAAGATGTAGCCTGTAAGCAACATTTCCAATCTTTTCTTCCACAAGATATGGCCCATAAAATCGACTTGCAAGTTTTTGATAAGCTCGCTTAAATACTGACTGCTGACGATATGGATGTAGTTTGAGAAACACCCTATCACCCACTTGGAACTCAACATCTCTGCGTTTGGCATCAGCTTGTTGTTTCATACGATTATTTGCAGCATGAAGATTGTTCTTAAGTTGCTGCAGCAGAGCATCACGCGAGGCTAAGCTTTTATCAACTTCGTGTACTGGAGTTAATCCTTCATGGTACTGCGGAATCGTTGGAGGTGGTCTTCCATAGAGTGCCTGGAATGGGGTCATACCTGTTGAGGCATGATAGGTGGTGTTGTACCAAAATTCAGCCCAAGGTAAAAATGAAGACCACTTACGGGGTTGTTGGTAAGTAAAGCAACGTAAATATTGCTCAATGCAGCGATTAACGACCTCCGTTTGTCCGTCAGTTTGCGGATGGTAAGCTGAACTCATCTTCAATTTGGTGCCGGATAACTGAAAAAATTCTTGCCAAAAATGACTGATAAACACCGGGTCCCGATCACTCACAATCGACTGAGGCATGCCATGGAAATTGACAATGCCATTAATAAAAATTTCAGCCACCATTTTAGCTGTATATGGGTGCGCTAGAGCCAAGAAATGAGCCGATTTGCTCAATCTGTCAACTACAACCAGAATTGTAGTTTTGCCAGCTGAGGGAGGAAGACCATCAATAAAATCCATCGTGATGTCATCCCAAACTTGACATGGGATTGGGAGAGGTTGCAAGAGACCTGCTGGTGATAGTGTGTCATTTTTAGTGCGTTGGCAGATTTCACAGGCTGCCACATATGTCTTCACTGCTTGGAACATGGATGGCCAATAAAATTGCTGTGCCAATCGCTTGTAGGTACGTAAGACACCAGAATGGCCACCACTTGGAGAATCATGGAATTCATGGAGCAACTGGGAAATTATTTGGGACTGTGGTGGCACCACCACCCGATTCTTGTAGCAGACCAGCCCATTACGCCAGCTGTAGGGAGCCCCGGGATTGGCAGTAGCTTTGTTACCGATTGTCCTCATGTATGGGTTGCTGTGAGCTTCATCCTTGATGGCGTCCCATAATGACGTGTGAGAGACATATAAATTATCCAAGCGTGGACTGCCCGGTACCCGTGAGAGAGCATCAGCTGCATTGTTATCCCGACCGGGTCTATAAATTATCTCATAATCATAACCAAGGAGTTTAGTTACCCATTTTTGTTGCTCCGGTGTCACTATACGTTGATCCAACCAATATTTGAGGCTGCGCTGGTCGGTTTGAATGAAGAACTTCCTTCCCAGCAAAAACGGTCTCCATGTTTGAATGGCATGGATGATGGCCAGCATTTCTTTAGCATACACCGACCATGACTGTTTGGTAACACCCAATGCGCGGCTCATGAAAGCGATTGGCTGCCCTTGTTGACTCAAAACAGCCCCGATGCCAGCACCAGATGCGTTTGACTCAATGGTGAAAGGTTCACTGAAATTGGGCATCGCAAGTGTGGGGGTTGTTGTCATGGCAGTTTTGAGTTCTTGAAATGCTGTTTCAGCTGCCTCAGACCACGCGAATTTGCCCTTCTTTAGCAGATTGGTCAGAGGCTGAGCAATGATCCCGTAGTTCCGAACAAATTTCCGGTAGTAACCTGTAAGGCCTAAAAAACCACGTAACTCTGAAACATTAGTAGGGCGAGGCCAATTTAGCATCGCCATAATTTTGTTCTTGTCCACCTTTACTCCTTGGGATGTCACAATATGCCCCAAATATTCCAATTCTTGCAACCCAAAAGCACATTTATTTAATTTGACAAAGAACTGGTGTTGCCGTAAAATTTCAAATGCCTTCGTAACATGTTCAAGATGCATGCTCAAATTGGGGCTATAAATGAGAATATCATCAAAGAAGACTAGTACAAATTTACGCAGGTAAGGGCGAAAAATAGAATTCATAATAGCTTGGAAAGTAGATGGGGCGTTACAAAGACCAAAGGGCATAACCAAGTATTCATAATGACCATTATGAGTTCGGAAGGCGGTTTTAGGGATATCGGATGGATGTACTCGTACCTGGTGGTATCCTGCTCTTAAATCAAGTTTGGTGAAATAATTAGCACCATAAAGTTCATCGAGCATGTCATCAACAGTGGGGATAGGAAACCTATCTTTGATGGTCACGGCATTAAGGGCTCTATAATCAGTACAAAACCGCCACGAACCATCTTTTTTCTTTACCAACAAAACAGGAGATGAAAAAGGACTAGTACTAGATTTTATTAGCCCCAATTTTAACATATCATGAACTTGTTTTTCGATTTCGGCTTTTTGAAAGTAGGCATACCTATATGGGCGCACGTTGATGGGCGTTGTCCCCTCTTGCAAATTGATGTGATGATCTACTTCTCTTGTTGGCGGAAGTTGCGTGGGCTCCTTGAATAAATCTGCAAAGTCTTCCAATATTTGTTGCAACGCCGGATTGACAGTCTGATCTGGTGGATTAGCTGCTGATTGCATGCAAATGGCAAATATTGAGCTCCCATGACGCACATCTTTGGCAATAGCTTTCCTAGATGTGGGCTGAATTGAAGTACCCATTCCCCGCAGTACATGATTCTGATTGCCCCACTGAAATTCCATTGTTAATTGCTTCCAATTGCACATGACAGTGCCCAATTGTTCCAGCCAATGAACCCCCAAGACCACATCTAATCCAACTAAAGGCAGTGCATACAGTGTGAGGGTAAAAGGAATTCCCTGAAGTGAAATATGGACATTTTCAAACCTGCCTTGACATTGCAGTGGTCTGCCATTCGCCACTCGCACATTGAAGGAGTCTGTTGGAATCACCGGCAATTGCAGCAGACTAGCGACCTTCTCGCTGATGAAATTGTGCATAGACCCGCTATCAATGAGAACCACAATCTCATAAGGTCCAATTTTGGCCAACACTCTCATGGTCTTATATGCCGCCAGTCCAGATAGCGCATGCAAGGATATTTCAGGTTGAAAATCCTCCGAAAAGTCAGCTTCTTGTGAAGATTCACAGCAGCCTTCTAACAATAGCAACTGTGGCCCTTTGCATCTGTGACCAGGAGTAAACTTCTCTTCACAATTAAAACACAAACCCTGAGCGCGTTTCTTCTGCATTTCATCCCATGAAAGTCGTTTCATGCCTGGAGTTGCTCTGAATCTATTTGGTGGAGCGAAGTCTTGTGTGACCCGAGGGATGGATCGTGCACTTCGTCGTTGGTGGTTCAATTGTTCATCTCGCATTCTTGCAAGGCTGCTAGCTTCCTTCAATGACTTCGGTTTAAACATCCGAATACCATCAGCTATTTCGGGTTTGAGGCCACCCATGAATGTCCCCACTAAAGCCTTCTGTGGCCATCCACGCACCCGATTACCCAAACGTTCAAATTCCTTCTGATACTCGCGCAAGGAACCCTCTTGTTTGACCTTAGACAAGGCCTCATCGAAGTCCTCACATTCGGTAGGGCCAAATCTTGCCCACAGCTCTTCCTGAAAAATAGTCCATGTTACCTCCCTGTCTTCTTCCCGATACGATCTCCTCAGCCACTGCCACCATTGATTAGCTTCGCCTTGTAAGTGGAACGATGCTAGAGACACCTTTTGAGCTTCAATGGTTCCTTGGAATTCGAAGAATTGATCCACGCGAGTGAACCATTCCGTCGGGTCCTCTCCTGAAAATCGTGGAAACTCCAAACTTGCTAGTTTCGAAGAAAACAATGGTCGTCCACCTTCTGTGACATCTCTGGACTCTTCCCTGAAGTAACGGGGGCGTCCATTTGGAGAGCTGGTAGCAGGGTCAGAAGGATTGGTTCCCACTGTGTTGTTGACTGAAGCATTTGGATTGGAAAGCATAACTTCAGAGAGTTTGCTAAGAACATCTTCAATGTGGTGTAACTTGTCAGTCACACCTGCTTCCATGCGGCTGAAATTGGTTTGCAGCCCACCCAAGCCAGCCTCTAAATTTTCGATACGCTCTTTATTTGTTCCCATGGCTCTGATACCAATGATAGGTCCCAGTCAAAGCCTTTAAGAATTATAAGAAAATACTCTGCTTAAGGTGAGAATAAACCTTGATAATTGTATTTGAATGAAATAAGTTGCCCTTTTCTGAATTCCCAAAGGGTCTTTTTATACAGGAAAGAAATTAACAGCATTCCTAATTCTGAGATTGTATCCCTCAAAATCAGGCCACTACCTTATACTGGCAATCAGCCACTTCGGCATTATTGAAAGCAAATAGACCTATTCTTAAGCACAAGACCTATTCTTAAGCACGCATGACTAACATGCATGATTTAACAAGTTAGACCACGTCCTTGGTCATAAGTCCACGTGTGACAGCAACAATTAATTGAAATACTTTGGGTTTTTTACTGCTACCCTTGCAGACCTTCGTGGCTCACTTCGTGTCTCATCAATTTCACTTAAGCACACAGTACTAGCATATGGATTATTTATGAGAATGCTAGGATATGGAGAACTAGAAGAAGAATTCCTCTCATTATCACCTATATAAGAACTTGTTTCTTCTATACTAATAGGAGGGTTAGATCCACCACTTTTACTTATCATATCTCTTTTGCAAGAGTTTCTTTTTAACCAACAATTAATCTTCTTTGACATGTTGAAAACAAAAATAAAAAACAAAAGAATAAGTTTTCTTCATGTTATAAGAACTCACACTCATGAGAAAAATATTATAAGAAGATTACAAGACAATGGTAAGATATATATTGTGTTGAGCATGAACAAATATTTATAATGATATATAACGACATAACAATGTAGTTCTAGATTATTTAGAGAGAGAGAAATTGACATCCAAGAAAACAAATTCTCATATCAATTTATTTGTGAGTAAACTTCTCTAGCATATTGCTTTTATAGCATTTACCAACCAACATAATCATATCTTAAATATCATTTTGTTTAGCATACAAATTCTCTTGTTGACTTATTTGTATGTAAACTTTTCTAACATATTGTTTTTCTAACATCTACCAACCAATATAATCATATATTAAGCATCATTTTGTTTAGCATGTTTTACCAGGTATGATTATCACATTACATTCCTTATCAATCAAATTTTGAACTCATATTTTAAGAACTTGAATGGAGAAAAATGATGATTACATGTTTAAGAAAAGAATATCATAGTTACTCATCAAGCTTTTTCTAATAAGATCAAACCAACAAATGAACTCAGACTATTTTGCACTTGTTAACCTTTATTTTTGGATGATTTGACCATAATCAAACCAAGATCAAATTTAGGTTCAGTTTCACTAGTCAAACCAAACCAAAAAATCTCCTCTTGGGTTTGGATTGACTTGGTTGAACCGGACCTAAAAAGCAAGCCTTTAGTTTTGGTTAAAAAGAAATTAGGGTTGGTTTGACCCCATCAAACATAACCCAATTTTAAGGTTGGCTTTGATCAAGTCAAACTAAACCCAATTTCTCCTTTTGGATATGGTTTGACCATGTCAAACCAAACCTAAATCAAGCCCTTTTTGGGCTCGATTGATTTAGCTTTCGGTCTTTTTGACTAAAGGTCAAATAAAGCCCAATGACTTTGGGTTTAGTTTAACTAAGACAAACCAAAACTTTTTTTGCCCTTGTTCTTCTAAAATTGGGTTGGTTTGATCAAGGTCAAAATCCGAGGCCATGTTTTACTCTTAGGTTTTGATTGAAACAAGGTCAAATTCATTGTTTAGGACCCAAGCCAAGTCTATTATTTAGGACTTGTCCTATATTTTTAGTTCAATTTGATTTGATAAGACAAAACTCATCAAATTCATTTTTTTTACAACTGAAAATACTTAGTCAAACCGAACTTAACTTAATTAAACTTAAAACTTGTTTTCTTTTGCATAGTCTTCTCCTTCATTTTATATCATTGTCTTGACCATTATTAATAATTATTACTATTGATGATGAAATAAAATGGTAATAACTAACAAGCTACTCCTATCATTTGTATTATTGAAGGTTACTCCTCATACTATAAAAGATAGGTAAGGTGTGAAGGAGAAAGGAGGTATAATTATTCTTTTGATCTCTCTTTCCTTGTTATCTCACTTATTACATGCAACCATTTTTATCTTTAGAATAAAAACAACATTCTCAAATATTATACTAACTTAGA
The DNA here is from genome assembly GCA_029204005.1 of Salix udensis. Taxonomy (NCBI): domain Eukaryota; kingdom Viridiplantae; phylum Streptophyta; class Magnoliopsida; order Malpighiales; family Salicaceae; genus Salix; species Salix udensis. Next base: position 5,227,063 of record CM055025.1, read on the forward strand.
TATTAAAGTGATTTTTCAGATAAAATTTATTTTAAGTTTTTCTTACAACTTCATCAAAACCATATCTATACCAATATATCACCACTAGTTTGAATTACAAAACAAAAGGTTTATAGATTAATATGTCCTTTTCAACTCTTTGTCTGACAAGGATTGTGTAGAAGTTGTTCAAGCATGAGGTCATTTTGGTAGTTTTGCTGAAGTAAAGAGCAGGTTCGGAAAGCTATCGATTAGTAATAAATTTTATCTCAGCAGTATTCTGGAAAACAAACTCTCCATTTTCTACAAGCAAGAGAGAAAGATAGGTAATATAGAAAGTTTTCTTTCTTTTGTGATTATCATTTTGGCTAGAGAATTGTGCCAAGCTATAATTAGTTTCAGGTTTCAGAAACTCACTTCACATTTGTCATTTCTGTGTCTTCTAGCTACAAGCTCCTCATCTCTTATGAAAAACCCACTTTTCATCTACTTTCCATTTTGATTTCCATGCCTTTTGTTGTATGTTAATTTCTTGCGAAAACCAGAAAAGAGGGTCACTGACTTGCTTACTTGATCTGTTTTCTCCCCTGGTAAAAGGAAAAGGAGTTATGGGGCGTGGAAAGATAGCCATTAGGAGGATTGAGAACCAGACAACAAGGCAAGTCACCTTCTCAAAGCGTCGAGGTGGGCTTTTGAAGAAGACTCGTGAACTTTCAGTCCTGTGTGATGCTCAAATTGGGCTCATCATCTTTTCCAGCACAGGAAAGCTGTGTGAGTACTGCACCGAGGGTTTGAGGTCATATATCCATCACTACTCCGAACTTTATTTTTCTTAGCTTTTGTTCTGTGTTAACATTGCTGGTTTTTTATGCTCGATCTTCTACCTGGTTTTTCTTACAATGTTGGAACCCTTCTGGTCCCATATAAAAATCACTTCTTCTTCTTTTTCCTTTTCTGTTTCGTTATGTTCTTCTGTCTTAAATTTTCTGGTGCCTGATCTTCGTGATTTTCTTCATTTGATGACTTGAATCTGTTTCATACATAGAAGGTCCTTTTTGTTCCCATCATTCTGATCCAACTGATAAATATGAGCCCTGTAACTTCCATTCAGAATTTTATTTGACCAGCATGAGTATGACTTGACTTTCTATGCAAGCTTCTGACAAACTAGGGTTTCCGCAGTCATAAGTGTTTTCTTTTCTATTTTTTTCTTACCTTTTCCTTTGTGTATGTCATTTTTCTCCTTTCAATACCAGTGCAAGATCTCGTGAATCGTGATCTAGCTAGCCCTGAAAAGAGAGCTGGAAATTCAACCAACTGCCTTGCTATGATGATCACAAACATGCATCGTTTAATAAATATATCAACTTCTGATTGTTAATTCTCTTCTGTTCTGCTGAGTACTTCATTTTAGTCAAGGAGTGGAAAATAGAGCATGAAATGTGTGGAATATAAGTCATCTCAGTCTCGGATCATCATTCGATGGTTATGATTTATATTTATATAGGAGGAAAAACGTAACTTGTGGTGTGCCTTAAACTGGGAGTCATTTTTCATTTCACACTTTTGAGAGCTGCCTTGAATCAATTCCCTTTTATCTACAGAAAGAGAGAATAGATTGAGCCCTTGTCCTTGCTGATCATGTTGGTGATGTTTTACTACCATATAATTATAAAATCTCACGCACATTTTTCATATGACAAGAACGTAATGTGTTAGTACAGGATGGATCAGCTCATAGAGAGGTACCAGAAGATGTCTGGAACTCGCATTCCTGAGAACGATAGCCGGGTAAGATTAGTACTCTCAGCAGACATGAAGTTTTCAAATGAATTTCACGTTTGATTGTCTTTCCCTTCTTAATTTTTAGGAACAACTATTTGGAGAATTGGCGATGCTGAGGAACGAGACTCGCCGTCTTCAATCGAACGTGCGCCGCTACACAGGTGAAGATACGAGCTCTATTCCTTTCGAGGAGTTGGATGAAGTGGAACAAGAACTTGAACGCTCGGTTAAAAAGGTCCGAGATCGCAAGGTAAGTAAGCAATTCAGCAATGGTGAGAAAAAGTATTCCTTCCATTTTCTTGAAGGCAACTCTTGTGATATGAATTCCTAGATTTTATCCTTCTCAAGTTGTGTGTATATGTTTCTTTCATTTTCATGAAGAATGAGATCTTGCACCAGCAGCTGGATAATCTTCGCAGGAAGGTGAGTCTCTTAGTCTCCAGTTCGCAATCCCACTTTGTTGCGCATTAACTCTACAGCAGGATCTGATTTTACTGTCTTAATTTGTAACTGTTAGGAGCGCATGTTGGAAGAGGAAAACAGCAATATGTACCGCTGGGTGAGGGGGGTTTTCCCTTAAGTTTATTAGAGGGACTTTTTAGCTGCTGGAACCATGTGAATTATACAGTCTAGACCATCTAATTTCTTACCTCCGCTGTGTAATCTTTTTGTTCGGTTGATGAATGACATTTTAGATTCAGGAGCATCGTCTAGCGCTGGAATATCAGCAGGCAGCCATGGAAGCAAAGCCGGTGGAACATCAGCAAGTCCTCGATCACTTCCCATTCTGTGGAGAACCCAGTAGCGTGCTGCAGCTTTCAACCATCTCTCATCAAATTGACCCGTACCATCTTCAGCTTGCTCAACCTAGCCTTCAAGGTTCGAGTGTCTAGGTGAGGAAAGAATGGCTAGAGATAGTAACCATATCAATCAGTCTTAGCTGCTGTTACCCTTTTATAACTCGAGTTCTTTTGTGATTTGTGCAGAATTATCAGATCTGGAGAAGGGCTTCTCACATGGAAGTGTTGGGCATAGTACCTCTAATATTTTAGTTTGCCTTGTTTTTAAGATCGACTTCATTTCTGCTTAGTATGTTTGCACTGCTGTCTTAAGATACGCTTTATCTTTAAACTATGTTTTTATTTTATGACTGGGTTTCTGATATAACTCTTTTTTCTCTATGGCCCCCAAGCATAAGGAAGGGATAAATGAATTCTGTAAGAACTTTAATTCAAGACAGTATGTGTTTAGTGGCCTAGAGGGATATGGAAATTAGATTTCGACTGTTGTGCTCTTCTGTTAGCTAATTGAAAAGTTTCAGGGGGGGAAGAGAATCTTGTGGTTAACAAAAAGAAGAGAAAGTTAATGGCAAGCAACCAAGAAAAGTAACAAATTCTGCGCATAAGAACCACCAGTTAGAGTTTTAGAAACCTGAATAAAATTTATTTAAAGAGCAACTCAGATAATCTCTATACCTTGACCTTCATTAAGTACACCACCAAGTTGCATTTGGCTTACAATAAAACTTAGCATTGTATAGATGTGCTCTGAGCTAGGATGTGATTCATCATGGGCAATGAATCTATGATGAGCTCCAGACATCTCGAGAAAACTATACCCAGGAGTCTTCTTCACCCCTCTACGGTCCATGGCTTCTCTCATGATTCTTGCTTCATCCCAGCGTCTGCCAATGGCATAAACATTTGACAGGCCAATGTATCTACCAGCATGCTCTGGATCTAACTCAATAAGCTTCTTCCCTACTAATTCGGCAAGATCTAATTTTCGATGGTTCATGCATCCACTAAGTAAGGCACCTAGCATTGAAGCCGTCGGTTCAACTGGCATTTGACACAGAAACTGATATGCCTCCGCCACTTGACCAGCACGAGCCATAACATCGACCATGCATGCATAATGCTCAGTCTTTGGCGTCATGCCATTTTTACCAAGACCCTCGAAGAAATACGAGGCTTGCTTTACCAATCCACCATGAGCACAAGCACTCAACAAGCACAGAAACGTGATCTCATCCGGTTTAATCCCAACTATTTGCATCTCTGTATACAAATCAAGCGATTCCTTAACCAAACCATGAGTTGCAAGCCCTCCAATCATAGCATTCCAAATTAACACGTCGCTCTTTCTCAGCGAGACCCCACGAAACACAGCGAAAGCCTCCTCAACTGCCCCACATTTTGCATACATGTCAACAAGAGAAGTCTGCAAAACCAAATTTAATTCGAACCCATTATCAACCAAATATCGATGCATCATCCTCCCTTTATCAAGAGCACCCAAATGAGCACAAGCACATAGCACACTAACCATAGTAACCTCATTAGCCTTGGGGCCTGAAGTTCGCATCTTCTCAAAAACTGCCATTGCATCCCCGTAATTCCCACTTTTAGCATACCCATCAATCAAACAACTCCATGACCTAACATCCCTTTCAGGCATCAAGTCAAACAAACCACGCGCCAAATCCAAATATCCACACTTTGCATACCCATCAATCATCGAATTCCACGACACCAAATTCTTCACGGGAACTCCATCAAACACCTTCCGTGCATACACGATGTCGCCACAGGAACCATACATATGAACCAAAGAATTAGCAATAAACCTATCTATCTCGAACCCAGATTTTATTACATGCCCGTGAATTGAAACCCCTAGCTCTTTCCTTAAAAGTCGCGAAGTCGCCTTAGCAAGAAAAGGGTATGTTAAATGATCAGGGTAGATTCCAACTTGCAACATTTTGACAAAAACTGAAATGGATTTATTTGGGTTCTTGCTCTTTGAATAACCCATAATGACTGTGTTCCAGTCAAAGATAGTTGGGTCTTGGAGATTTAACAAAGCCCTGTAAGAATAATCAGTGTTGTTTGAATCAGATAAAGCAGAGAAAGAAACGATTTTTGACATAAAAAAGTTATCTTGAGAGAGGCCTAAAGTGATTACTAGAGCATGAATTTGGTTCAATTGTAGCATTGATTTGCATTTATCAAGGAAGGTGATTAAGGTTCTGTTTAAATTTAGATTAGGATTTCTAAGTAACATGATGAAGGATACAACATGGCAGTGAAGCCCTGAAAAGTTTCAGGCTAGAACATTATTCTTTTTCCAAGAGCTCGGAAGAAAAGTGAGTTGATACTTCATACGTGATAGCAAAAGAACATATATATATTGCCCCATGAACAGTCAAGAGAAAACAAAGGCTATTTTTTTTGTTTTTATGAAAAATTTGGTATGTGTTTTTTTTTTTTTTTTTTCTAAATTGATAAATTAAACCATATTTTGTAAAACAAACATTAATTTAATGCAAAGATATTTTTTAACATTTTGAATATGTAGCATGCAATTCTTGAACAATATTTAAAAAAAAATTGATAATAAGTGAAATAATGAATGATGTTTTTTTAAAAATATTAAGATAATAATATATTAGATCAATTAAAGTTAACCTATCAAATTTACAGTTCAAATTATAAAATTTTGATAATCTTATAGAAAAAATCAAAAAATATGAAAGTAAATTCTTATTCAAACCAAGAATGAAAGTAAAAAAAAAATATATATATATATATATAAACAATTTACCCAAATCAACTTGGATTAACCTATTAAACTCACGACTTGGATAATTGGATCAAGATAACTTCATAGAAAATAAAAACAAAATTATAAAACTCAATTATCAATCAATTTAATATTATTATAAGATAAAATAAAAAAATACTTAAACTACCCAAGTTAACTTGGGCTAACTAGTTGAATTCACAACTTTAATCATAATAACTTTATAAAAAATAAAAATTATAACTCAATTTCCAATAAATTTTATGTTGAAAACTGAACTTGGGAGGGAAAAAAAACTAAATCCATGAGATTATAATAATAATTTCACAAGAAAAGAAATTACAAAACCCTGTTTGGAAAGAAAAGCACTTTTTAAGAAATTAAAACAAATATTTTTATTTTTTATTTTTTATTTAAATTTGTTTTTAATATTTTTAAATCACCAGAAATTACTTGTAAATAATAATAAAATATTATTTTAATATATTTTTAAATAAAAAATATTTTACAAATCAACTACTAACACACTACCACACAAACAACCTAATATTTCCAAGCATCCTTATTAAAAATCATTTGCTAGACAGCTTTGGGTCCGCTTTGTAGTTGCAAGGAACCTTACACCAAACAGAAAATCTTAAAAAGTACATCACATTACAGTCTTTCAATACAATCGAAGCTGAAAGCAAGAAATGGAGGAGGTGAAGAAGAAAAACTCTAAAGAAATAGGATTGATTTGTTCTTTAATTTGGTAGGGTGAGACCATATTCATTTGAAAGTAGGATTCTGAAAGAAAAAGAAAAAAATTATAAACAGAACCCGGGCAACATCCCTGAAGTTAGGCCACGCAGCAGAGTCAAACGAAACCAATATGTAGGGTTGGCTTCTTATTTGTATGAATTGATACAAATTGGCACAACAAAACAAGAGCTAGGGGTGTGTACCCATCGGCATATTTTTCTTTCTAACCCAGCAGTCTATGACTTGCAGAAGAGGATGGTCCAGCAAATGCTAGCTAGCTGTGCACATCAGTGGAGACCTCGGTGCTGCAAACAGGACAGACCTGCGATCATTAAGAAAATATTAAGCAAGATCCCTTAAACATATGATTGGCGCCCCTGAACATATGGTTTGTTCCAATTCTTCACGTGTGTGATTGAAAAGGAAAAGGTTTATTTGTTCTTTATCAATAGCTAACAGATTCTGTACTATGTCGAAGTGAAAACAAAACTGTTGAGATCATCAAGTGCTGCTAGGTTGGTAGGGTAAAAATTTCAGTCACCGGAAAGAGATTTTAAGCATAGCAAGGAAGAAAAAAACCAAAGAAGAAAGAAAGAAAAGAAAGTAGTACCTTGTTTATTTTCAACCAATTGTTTATGCACTCTGAATGGTAAGAATGCTTGCAAGAAAGAAGAGTCAGAGTTTTCACCATCCTCGTAATCCAAACGACATATGACACAGCTGAAATGCAAGCACACATTTCATTCATCACATAACTACAGATGATAAAAAAAAAAAAGTGCATTTGTGCTTACGAATCGTTGCTTCCATTCTGACTGCTTCCTGCCTTGTAGTTTATTGAAGGCAAAGAAGCAATCGTATCAGGTGAAAGGCCTCTGCTTTCAGTTCCAACAACGTCACTCAATGCAAGCAACTCCTGAGACAAATGAATCATACTGTAAGAAATAGAGTGATGTAGAAGCATCATGGGAACACTCGGTCCAAGTCAGCTTACCTCGTATGAAAGTTCATCTGGATCAACCTCCTCCCATGTTTCCTGGGCAATAAGAAGCCAATTAAGCCCCATAGGAGACAACAGAATTAAGTAGGAAGAAAAATTAGACTCAACACAAACATTTGCATTCACTTGCCACTCAACCAATAGAAACCAGAGGAAAAGCTCAAACAAGGAACAAACCTAAACCAATAGCATCCTTACATGGAGATAAGAACACTCGTATTAAAGTTGTGGACCACTTAATAGACTGGAAATTTAACAAGAAAAGAAATGGCTAATGAAACGCCCCTAGACTGGCAAGACACTTGTATGTCATAAAAGCAATTGTGGGCCAGTGGCTAAAATGAACCTAGAGCAAGACAATAACTAAGATCAAGCACACTGCAGGATCACATTATCTTCAACAGAAAGCATGCAAAAAGCCATTTGTAGTGCTCCATGACTATTTGCTTCAACAAAAATGGAACATGTCAGAATTTAAAGTCTTTTGGTAGCAGCATGCAAGTGAAACCTTGGCTGAACAACTGCACAGTTCTTAGTTCATCAAGTAGCTCTGCACCACAATGGTATCTACCTTCTCTTGTTATACCTATCCTTTAAAGAAGTGCCAGTTGGAGCAATCCCCGAGCTCCTATACTACAGCAACAATCTAAGTTGTTGTAAGCGTAGCTTGTGATCACTTTTAAGTTTCCATATAGTATTTCAGGCGTAAAGGTTTGGTCTAGATTAATGCAGTTCTTCTAATAGTTACCTGAAAGGATTTTTTGCATGTGCGCATAATGTATGTCAGCAACAGCAGTTAGAACTAATCACTGATATCAACTTCATGATTGTGAAACTAACTTTTCACCTTTCCAATACTAGTATCACTAAACCAAGGGTAGATTACTTTGGAAAAATATAAACATAGGTTTATATATGATCCATTGCTTGTACCAGCAAAAACACAATGCCAAAGTCACTTTCACAGAATACATCCATGGAGATTTGTAATAGCTTGACATACCATAGAGCAAAATTGTTAAACTAAAATCCTTATTATGCCAAAAGGTAGGAAGAAAATAATATACCCAGTTACAGAGAGTGATACCTGAGAATTACCCTCAAGATCTTCTTCACTATCCTCCTCAGCGTTTCCTGTAACTACAAACTATTAGCAAAAGATGTAAAGGTTGCATAACACGCACAGAGACCACAGAAAGACAGACTTGCATAAGAAACAACATGCATTCATTCACAAAAAAAGAAAGAAAGATGGGTACCAACAAAAAGACATAAAAACATTAGTTCCTTTTATAATTATCAAACTTACTACCATTTAAGCCAACAAGGGCCAGCAGTCTAGCAGATATGTCCTGTTCTTCAGCTTCCTGCAAGGCTCGAGCATAGGCCTCGTCACTGGAATACAAGGAAGGGTCGATTTCAACTTCAGTATTATCATCATTTCCAGTGCCAGCATGAACATGGGTGTCAAATGCATCTCCATTACTATCCACGCCAGTGTCATCATCTCCATCAGTCTCATAGTCATCTCCATCAGTCTCATCATCGGGATCACCAAAATCATCCTCGTAGTCCTGTAAATAACTTCCAGCTTCCCAACTTCCATAATCACTCCCATCATCATTCATTCTTAGCATCATGTATGCTCTTTCCTGCTCCATGATCAAGCACATCAGATCTCTTGGTTAGAAGAAAAGGATAACCATAGTAAGAGAAAAGAAAATGTAACCAAATGTATTGGTTAGAGAAGCCAAAGGCTAAAACTTAATAATAATGCCTCTACGAAAAAACAGAATCAACTGAGCCAATTTATCACATTAGAGAAGAACTTAACCAGATGATTGAAAACTTGAGTGTATTTTCATAATTAATAACATAAGTAGCTAAGTCAAACAATCCATTTCAAAGTTTACTCCATTTGGGATCCCAAAAGCAACAAACTAAAATCCAACAGCATTTCCCCCCTCATTTATCACAATACGAAAAAGCCATTAAAATTCAACTTTTGGTGATATTGAAACGTCTATTGAAGAGATTATAACACCAATTATAAGGACCCAATAACCTAGAAATAGAAATTCATCTCCTTAGCTAAGCTAAAAGTGAAAATAACACCTGCTAAAACTCAAATTGACAATCCAAACTTTCACTCCAGTTTACATAACACAGGAATTAACAAAAACCCACCAATCACTCAGACCCAATAATATAAAAAATCAATCAATTCATTCCCTCAAACGAAACCAAGATTCAAACTTAAAAAAAAAAAAATGAGATCAAAAGACAACAAGAACCCACAAAATATAGAGACCCAAGAAGCTAAAAACCAATCCATTCCAATAAAAAGATAAAAACATAGAGAAAAAGAATGAGACCTGTTCTTGAAGGGTCCTGGCAAGAGCAAGGTCAGCATCAACTTGACTAAGATTAGTGAATGGAGTTCTCGAAATCTGACTTTGACGACCACCACCCTCTCTCTCTCCTCCACCTCCTCCTCCTTCTTGTTGTTGTTCTCCATTAGAACTCAAATTCGGGTTCTCTTCAAGTTGTTGTTCACTGTTGGTGTTGTTTTTTGAGTCTCCTGAACCTAATTTAGATTTGTCGTCGGCCATTGTTGTCTTTTTCAAGGATTGATTTAACAACCTTGCTGTTGGCTTTGGTTTATTAGAGTTTGAGATTTGAAGGGGGTGTTTGATTTTGATAGAATCAAGAATTATTCAAGAATGAGAGAGAGAGAGAGAGAGAGAGAGAGGAAAATTTGATTGCTTTTTGGTGTGGGATTGCTGAAATATTTTATACAAAATTAAAACGGATAGTTGGAAAGGTAAAGTCCTCCAAGCATGATGGTGATTTTGAATGAAACTTGCAACTATGAATTGTTTTCAATTATTTTTTATTTTATTTTCTCAATGTCTAGGCTTCTTCTTTTTCAGGAAATAAACATTTATAGAAAATTTAACATTTTATTATTAATAATATTATCAAAAGAAATTTAGTTTTTTTTTTATGCGAGGAAACTCACATCCTAAAAAATACACTTTATGATTATAGGTGAGCAAGTAAAATTTTAGCTAGCTCAATTTAGTTTCAAAATATTATTTAAAGTTAACCATATGTAATTTTATTAAAATGATATTAGATAAAAGATACTTGCATGGTAAAAAAAAGCAAGACCTTTATGTTTAAGAGCCGATTTGAAACACATATCATAATTGGTAAAAAAAATCAAGAACTTTAAGTTTAAGAGCTTATTTGAAACACATATCATAATTGGTGGACTAAAGTAATGAAGACAGTCCAAAAATAAACTATTCATTAGGAACAAAATGGAAAACTTGTTGAAAAGGCACATATACTTTAGCAACCATGTCAATCTACATAAGCTATGAAACCCTTTTATTTCGTAACTACTAATTCTACACACAATTTTAATATCATAGACTATTTTATTTTATTTGTCTAGTGACTAGTGTCCAATGCCTTGACTTCCTTTTAAACTCTACTCATATATATTTTTTATTTCTTCTTTCTCATAATATTTATGTTTTTATTCTTTATTTCTAACATGAAAATAATAGATAAAAATATTTCTCATCGTTTATAATAATATATTATGTTCTTGTATACTTAATTATTTTAAAGGCTTTGAAAAAATCTCAACATCAAGCTTTTAACATATTTCTCTAGTTGAAAATGGGTTATACGAGTCTTTATTTGTATGATTATACTAAATGCGCCATTTTTATCTTAGAATGATAGTCATCCATGTTAAATCAGTTGAACAATCCTTCTCCTAAATCTTTGAAAATAATAAATCAAATGACCCATTACTCATGCATGATACTTGCATTGGATATTCTTGTTGTACCATTTAAGAATGGTGGTTAGATGGGTTTAAGCACTTGAGATATTTTTTTATGGATATTTATGAGGCTTTAATATGTATAATTAATGAGAATTAGAAGGGAAGAAAACTAACATTTTAGATTGTTATGATATTTTTTGAAAATTAATATAAATGTGTTTGATGCATCTGATTTGAAATAATTTGTAATGAATTTCAGGACAACATGAATTCAAGATTTTGCAAATTTTTATTAATCAAATGAGCATCAAGAAATCTTTTTTTATGGTAGATGGATAAGAAGGTGTTTTTAAAGTAAACTTCCTAGCATTGGCTTCCATATGTGAGGACCTCATTTTAGAGCAAATGATTTATTCTCGTATATCAATTAAGACCCTGTTTGAGAATGTGTTGTGAAAGTGTTTTTGAAAAAAAATGAATGCTATTTTTATTTTTTAAAATTAATTTATTTTAGTGTTCTTTGAAATAATTTGTAATGAATTTCAGGACAACATGAATTCATGGTGAAATTTGGGTGGTAGAAGCAAGATTTTGCCAACTTTAATTAATCAAATGAGCATCAAGAACTCTTTTTTATGGTAGATGGATAAGAAGGTGTATTTAAAGTAAACTTCCTAGCATTGACTTCCATATGTGAGGACCTCATTTTAGAGCAAATGATTTATTCTCGCATATCAATTAAGATCCTGTTTGAGAATGTGTTATGAAAGTGTTTTTGAAAAAAAATGAATGTTATTTTTATTTTTTTACAATTAATTTATTTTAGTGTTCTTGGATTGTTTTGATGTGCTGATATCAAATATAATTTTTTTTTAAAATATTGATATATTGTTTTTTTAATGAAAAAGCACTTTAAAAAACAATCTTTATAACACTCTCAACAACTTGTAATAAAGGCATCTCCCTTTTCAAAAAGGCATCCTACTTCTATCTAGGTTGAATATTCTTTTTGTATCCTATTTACTTTTTGAAAAGGGGTGTCATTTAAAGGTGGGCCTATATTTCTCCTTCAAATAAAAGAACATGCAATAAATATAAAATGTTTAGCAAAAACAAAAGCTAAATTGAAAACAAGTTTGCCTTTAATGAGGGGTCCATGTACATCTAAATCAATTTATAATAATTTAGATCCTTATAAAATTTACGTAATGATCATTTACCACCTAAAAAACTTGGAATTTAGGATTCTATATACGGGCTTTCCTTGATGCATTTATAGACAACATATACATCATAAGGATTGCTTTTATTTATTAAGTGAGCATGAGTAGGTTTTTTACTTTGAAAAACAACGTTTATAACACTCTTAAACATACCTTAATCAAGACATCTTCTTTTTTTTCAAAAAACCATTGTACTTCTATCTGGGTTGAATGTCTTTTTTATCTCTTTATTTACTTTTTGAAAAGGGGTGTCATTTAATGGTGGGCCTATATTTCTCCTTCAAATTAAAGAACATGCAATAAATATAAGATGCTTGCAAAAAAGAAAAGCTAACTTGAATACAAGTTTGCCTTTCAATGAGGGAATCCATGTTCATCTAAATCAATTTATAATAACTTAGATCCTTATAAAATTTATGTAATGATCATTTACCATCTAAAAAACTTGGAATTTAGGATTTTATGTAGAAGGCTTTCCTTGATTCATTTTTATAGATGACACATACATCCTACGAATTGATTTCATTTATTGAGCAGGAGTAGGTTTTCTACCTCGTCTTAAAAGGTCTTAGATTTGTCTAGTGATGGTCCTTGTAAGGAAGAACATGGGTTCATTACAGAAAATGGTGAAAGTATGTCCATCATTATCAAACATGCATACAAATTTGAATTGGGTATTTTACGAGTCTTGAACCTTGATTAATAATCATAAAATAAACCATTAATCCCCCACCTAACCAAGAAGCTAGTGTGTATTTTAAAAATTAAAAGCATGTAATGCATGGAACATTATTTCTTATTCAATATACAAATGCACGAGCAATATATAAAATTTATGTTAAAACATAAATACACAAACTAATTAAAAAATAAATAAATAATCAAACAACAAAACTTAGTTAATGAGAAAGTCTTTAATAAAGTTGTCATTTTATCACATGTGTATGGCGTCACAACAATTATTTCTATCGGATCAAGATTTTTAGGAGTGAGCAAACATAAAAGATTTGTTGTCCTTTATTATTTAAAAAGGTTTGGAGTTATCATAAAATATTTAGTTCTTAGGAAGCCACAATTTGGATAAGTAAATGGGGTTGTATACATGGAGAACAATATCACCCATAGTAAATTCTACTTAAGATAAATTATATTATTTATTTGTTTATCAATTTTACTAAAGTATTGTTGTGTATTTTCTAATAATCGGTTTGTCTATTGGTTAAAACACATCTATCTTAGTAAAGTGAATCATAATTTTATGGGTCAAACCTAGTCTTTCTAAAGTCAAAACATTATTGTGCAATTTTTTTTAATATCAGAAATGCATCTAATGTATAAATTCATATTATTTAATATTAAAATAAACAAATTAAGTTATGATATTTTGAAATTTAAGTCAAGTCTTAATTGCTTTAACAAACTGTTATTAAATTCATGATACATGCAAAATATAAAAAATATTTATTTGATTTTTTTGGATATACTAAATCATGCAATATATTTTTCTTTTTTCTTATTTCTGTTTTTTTTAGAAACTTGTGCATGTGTAATTTTAAAATATTAAATTTATTTTTGAAAGAACGATTTTATATATATATTTAAGAACGTATTAAATTTTGACAAACTGAAATAGAGCTTTAAGTTTCTATTTTGAAAGTATTGTTGAGAGATTGTTTTTAAAAGTGTTTTACGTTAAGAAATACACAAAAATGATATTATTTTATTTTTTTAAAAATTATTTTTTACATCAATATATAAAAATGATCTAAAAACACCAAATTTTTTGTAATTTAAAATAAAAAAAAATCATTTAAAAAAAATGTTTTTGAAAGCATGGCTACACTAGCCAATAAGTCTGAAAGCATGGCTACACTAGCCCGAATGGGCTTTCTAACCCTGACCCATGGACCTATAAAAAAGCCCAAAAAGCAACCAAAATCAAACCAGGGTTATTATACATGATCCAAAAGAAGAAGAAAAACAAAACAAAACCCATGCAATTAGCTATGGCTATGTAATTAGCTAAAACAAAGGAAACCTGTAGAAATAATCAACTTAGCTCCTGCAATCAACATACACAGAAACTATGTAGCCTTGGTTGGAGCTGAGTGTAGAAAGGGCAGAGACAAAAATGATAGAACCAGAGCTGAAGATGAACAGGGATGATGCGAGGAGATTCCTGTATTCCAGTGATGGACGCTTCAGTTTAGTAAGGACGAGTGCTAATATGAGTCTGAAATATTGGTGTTTATGGCCTTCTTCTCCCCCTCCAAGCTGATTGATTGCCTTTGCATACATATGTGTCACATGCTTTCATTTTAGGATTAAAAAGAAGTCTTTCATTAAGTTGTGTAGGATAAAAAAAACCCAAAAATTTCAAAATATTACTTATTTTCTTTTCAAATGAACAATGAGTGAATACAATGAAAAGAAGATTGAGTATGTTTGACAAGGTGCTAGCATTTCACCTTGTCAGAGAGACTCTTATAATGCAATGTCATATATTGGATGTAGTTGACCCTCTACTAGGTTAAAAAAACATCAAGAATAAATGTTTTTTCAAGGTGAAATGTCAAAAGAACTGTTTCATTAAAAGATATAAAACTCACTTGATGGAAAAAAAACTATACCTAAAAAAAAGTATATACTATGAAAAAGTGTTTTTTCTCTAATAGTTAAGTTTGCCTCAATTCATTTAATTCTAACAATCATTGTGATATACACTTTGAACTCTATCAAATAAATGTCAAAAATGTATTTTTTTTTAATGTAGAATTGGATAAAAAAAATTATACAGATTAATTAGTTGATTTTATTGTAAAAAGATTAAGAGTGCAAAGTTTGTAATTTTAAAGACCTATGTATAGATTGAAATAATCATTCATATAATGGTATCTTCAATTTTATCAAGCCATCATCATTGATGGGTTTTAGATGATTAGATAAGATCATTATTTGTATGTTAGATGGTCTAATAATTGTTTTATTATCTTGTCATTATATATGAACGGCATATTGATTGCTGGAAATAACAAGAATATGATTACCATAATAAAGTTGTGGTTGTTCTCAAAGTTTAAAATGAATAACATGGATAAAGCAAACTATGTGTTTTGTGTTGAAATCATTAGAGACCAATCAAAAATTCTTTTGGGTTTGTCCCAATAAACTTACATAAATAAAGTTCTAAAGCAGATTTTTTTATAGAAATATAAACCCATAGACACTAATATTGTAAAGGGCAAGAATTTGAGTCTTGAAGATTATCTTAAAATTTATGAGAAAAAAATAAAATAGATTGCTTATTACATGTTACTTCATGTAGTAACTTGATATATATAACAATGTGTTAATGACTTGACATTTTGTATGTTGTAAGACATGTTTATCGGTATCAATCAAATTCAAGATTTATGTAATGAAACATAGTTAAAAGAATTATCTATTACCTTAAAGGAAAAATAGGCTATATGTTATGATATCAATGATTTGATCTTTACTTGACTAGTTACACTGACGATGACTAAGAAGATGACTTTGTTAAAGTGTAAAACAATATTTATAAATATTTTTCACTCAATTATCTATTATAGAGTAGTAAAAACCAAACATGTGTAGTTTTATCTATTATAGAATAAGTGTTCATAACATGTTCAGATTTAGCCTACAAAACCAATCTGGTTAATTAGATTTCTCTATGATCTTAGTATTGTGGCTAATAGAACTAAATTAGTATTGTTATGCTATAATAATATAGTTGCGTTGACCTATATTAAGAACCCTAAGTATCATTATAGAACTAAACACGATGATATTTGATATAACTTTATTGGAGATGCAATGCACAAGTTGAAGTGCCTTTCAAAAAATATTTTCATGAGTTATATAATAGAAAACTCCTCAATTAATGCTATTCCAAGATATGTATTTAATACTCACATACGGGAATGAAGATGACGTAGATTATGATCTTTATATTAACAAATTTATAATGCTTTATTTTGCTTGTACGTAGATGATTGTTAATTTTTATAAGATATTTATTTTCACTATATTGTTTTAAATACTATGAAATAATAATATGAACACACATATTCATACACACACACACACACATGTTTGCTAACTTTTGAATTATATTAAAGTATTATGACTTATTGTCAATGAAATATTTGTTGTTACTAGGTTTATAGCATATGAGTATAATAGTATCAATAAGATATGCACGAGGTTAGCAAAACTCCTGTCGAAGGATTGAAGTTACTAGGATGTGTAGTTTATAAGTGACCTATGACACTATGAGTCACTTTGTTTTCTTAGGTTAATGTCTTTACACTGGCTGGCCCTACTATATTACTAATCGCAGCAGCAAATGAAACCTCCATTGTTTTACTTAAACTAGTGGATGATCTGTAAATGAGGGAAGGAGATGAAAGAGTCCGATAAAAATGTGGATGTGGTTTGAATCAATCGCAGCCACCAGCGGATGAAGGGTGATACTATGTTTCTGATTAATCCACCTTAAATCGAACTCAAAAAAGGAATAAGATAAAAATAGATGAAACACAAAAAAAGAGGGCACCCTGTTCTGGTGCCCACACACTGGGGTAGAAAAACTATATGAAGCGTTGGCGAAAGCTACTGAGCAAAAGATAGTCTGAATGAGTTTTTGCAGTTTCCCCAGGTGGTTTATATAGAGAATCTGCCTTGAAAGATCCTTAACAACTACGCACCTTCTGCACCACCCTCTGCAAATTCACGTCCGAAAGAGAAAGAGAGTTCACAGGAAAGATGGCCGGTGGAGTTTTTGTTGGGCCAAGTACTGGGGGAAGCTATGAAGGTCGTGTCACCACCTTCGTTATCATCACCTGTTTGGTTGCTGCCATGGGTGGTCTCATTTTCGGTTACGACATTGGTATCTCAGGTAATCAATGGAAGACCTTCCGGCTATCTTTGCTGTGGTGACATGGATTACTGATGCATTATATCTGACATTGTTGCAGGTGGTGTGACTTCCATGGACTCATTTCTCGAAAAATTCTTCCCATCTGTGTACCGGAAAGAGAAGGAAGATCATCACGAGAGTATGTACTGCAAATTCGACAGCCACTTGTTGCAGCTGTTCACATCTTCTCTCTACCTTTCTGCTCTGGTAGCCTCCTTCTTTTCCTCCACTGTTACTAGATTATTCGGCCGTAAAATCTCTATGCTGTCTGGAGGGTTGGTTTTCCTCGTTGGTGCCATTCTTAACGGTGCTGCCACCAACGTAGCGATGCTTATCATCGGTCGTTTATTGCTTGGTGTTGGCATCGGCTTTGCTAACCAGGTAACCTGCTGTTTCTCTCGATGCATGCAGGCTTTGTCTATTTGAAATGGCTATAACGTTTGGCAAATTGATTTTCGTGTTCTCTCTGTTCTGCACAGTCTGTTCCGATTTATCTATCGGAGATGGCACCGGCAAAAATTAGAGGAGCACTTAACATTGGCTTTCCAGATGGCCATCACAATCGGTATCCTTGCCGCGAATCTCATTAACTACGGAACATCTAAGATCAAGGAAGGATATGGCTGGAGAATTTCTCTGGCAGTTGCAGCTGTCCCGGCTATAATGATGATTGTCGGATCATTCTTCCTTCCAGACACTCCCAATTCTATCCTTGAGAGAGGCCACCCCGAGAAAGCCAAGAAAATGCTGCAAAAGATTCGTGGCACGAACAATGTTGAAGCAGAATTCCAAGATCTTGTGGCCGCAAATGACAATGCAAAGAAGGTGGAGCACCCATGGAAGAACATCTTGCAGCCAAGATATAGGCCTCAACTTGTCATCTGCGTATTGATTCCATTCTTCCAGCAGCTTACTGGAATTAATGTCATCAACTTTTTATGCCCCTATTCTCTTTAAAACCCTGGGTTTCGGAGATGACGCTTCACTTATGTCTGCGGTTATCACGGGCATAGTTAATGTTGTCTGCACAGCTGTTTCCATCTACTCAGCTGATAGGTTTGGGAGAAGAATTCTGTTCCTTGAAGGAGGCATTCAGATGATTATCTGCCAGGTATTTCACCAATTTCTGTATACTACTTCTAACTAGTACGGATTCACGTCAGATACATGCTGATTCGATGGGCATGTTTGCAGATATTTGTTGCAGTCATGATAGCCATCAACTTCGGAACAAATGGTGTAGGAAACATGTCAGGTGGCACAGCCAACTTTGTGTTGTTCTTGATCTGTGGTTACGTGGCAGCATTTGCCTGGTCATGGGGTCCAATGGGATGGCTAGTGCCCAGTGAAATCTGCCCTCTCGAGATCAGATCAGCAGGGCAAGCCATCAACGTCTCAGTCAACATGTTCTTCACTTTCCTCATTGGCCAGTTCTTCCTAACCATGCTCTGCCACTTGAAATTCGGTCTCTTTCTGTTCTTTGCCGCCTTCTGTGTCGTCATGACCATCTTCATTTACCTTTTCCTGCCGGAGACAAAGAATGTCCCGATCGAAGAGATGAACACTGTCTGGAAGGCGCATTGGTTCTGGGGCAAGTACATCCCTGATAATGCTGTCATCGGAGGCCAGAACTTGAGGGAGGTGACTGCGTGAAATGAGCTTGTACAAACAATAAAGGTAGCACCGCGCACGGATTTGATTGTGAGCGGTGGTTGTAATTGTTGTTATTTTTTCACGCACACACACATGTATAGAAAAGCCCGTAGTGTAGTTTTTTTTCCCCCCATTGAAAATAGAGACCTCATCTCATTTGCTCATTTGTGGATAGACATGTTTTTCTCTAGTTTTTCTTGCCAAATTTATAAATCTAGAATATAATTTATATTATTCTCTAACATATTCTCTCAAGTGAAAACCCTTTAGAAACTTGTACAAGCCTACACTATCATATGCTTGATGATTTTCATCAAATAGAATAAGGGATGATAAAGATTTGAACTCGTGAGTGTTAGGTCAACAAGACTCTAATACCATATTAAGGAGCCATCTCATCTAAAAAGCTTAAATTGTTAGGTGAAGCCCTAAAATATAATTTATATTATTATCTATCAACATTCATCAGATTATATTTCACCCCTAGCCAACTTTCACCACTCCCTTCAAGATCAAGTTTCAAGAGCAAGACGTACAGATAATTCCAGCAATATTGCAATAAACAAGTAAACCAGGAGAAGGGAAATCCTCAATAATTTAAGAAGTTCATACGATGTCCTCTTATTCATCAGCAGCTCAGATTATACAGTTGGATGTCTATATATACATAGTACATACAGACTGTAATATTACAATATGTCAATGAAGGCTGGACATTTTCTCACACCAGGATTTCCAAAACTTGTCAAAATCTCGAAGGAATATCCAGGTCTACGCAACTGATATGGACGCCAGGAGAGCATCAACATATTCCTTAAGTTTTGCCTTCGTAATTGCACCTTCCCTCCTGCTTTCAGGCACTTTCCTTCCCATCTTTGAAAAGAACCAAAGCAGGCAATCCATAGACTTTATACTCTTCGATTAATTTCGGGCTCGCATCATGGTCGATCTTAACAACCGTCAATCTATCCCCATATTCCTAAAAGTTGGAGAAACAAAAACCTTACAGAAAAGAATAACCATTTCTTGGCCTCTCAAACAGTGCTAAACCATTTAGATAGTGATATTCACATGTGCGCCCTCTCAAATACTAATTTGGCAGAGATTAACTGATATAAGATCAAGTTCTGCTCACACACAACAACAATCTGTGTAGTGAAAATAAAATAATTTCACTTTATTCTAAAACATGATTCATTCTGATATCAATTTCTCTTTTTTTCCTTTTAATCACATCAAACTAGAAAAATCATGAGAATTAACTCTTTCTGTCAAATTTTGCTCACATCTCAAAAATACATGAATTGAGGCGATGAAAAAGAAAACCCTTCTGTAATCAAAGGATAATGTATAGTGATGATTGAATAATGCAGTAAGAAAGAAGGAAAAACCTGAGCCACAGATTCCATGGCAGGAGATATCAATCTACAAGGACCACACCAGGTTGCCACAAACTCAACAAGAACTGGACGGTCAGAATTTAAGACAACATTTTGAAAATCACTTTCGTTAATCTCTGTAATAGCTCCACATGTTATTGTAGTCGACCCGTGAACTTTACAGAAGCTAGTTGACGTTCTTGAAGAAGAGGATAGTTTTCTTTGGATTCGAGTCGAGCGTAGCAAGACGAGCTTCTTTGGAGAAGATAAAGAAGCTGTGGAAGTAGCAGAGCGAAGAGGAGGAAGCGAAGAGGTGGATAAAGGAGTAGAAGTGCTTGAGAGAATAATCTTGTCCATGGCGGAACTGGAGAGGTAGAGAGAGAGAGAGAGAGCTACAGGGATTTTCACGGCATTGGTGGGTTTAGTTCACTAAGTTTCTGGAGGTGCATAGAATAGAGATCAGAGAAATTATATTAAAAAATAAAAACAATGGATGAATTTTTGCCACGTAAGAGATTCGGTCACGTGGGGTCCACGTGGGTGCTGGGAGTAGCCTGTTTGTGATTCTAAATAATATGATGTGTTTTACAAGATATTGTGATATTTATACAGGATTATTTGTATTTTCTTTTCACTGTTTAGTTCTTTGTCAAGATTGAATACACTAAACATTTTATTTATTTAGTACTGAAATATGATTTTCTGATTTATCCATTCAAACTCATAATAAATCTTATTCATATGACAAGGGGAGATTATTTTAGAAAAATAATTCAATTCATTCTTGTATTTTAAATCAATTCTCTAATTATTTTTATAACATGCTGCTTTCAATTTACTCAAATCAGTTCAAATTCTATTTTATTTATAAAAATAAAAAACAAGTAAAGACATAAGAATATTTTATAATAAATTAGGTTGATTTTAAGTTTCTATGGGCCCGAGAGTGCGATTAAAATTATTTTTTAAATTGTTTTTCATTCAGAAAAATATTATAATGATATTTTTTTATTTTTTAAAAAATATTTTTGACATCAACACATTAAAATAATCTTAAAAAACCAAAAATAAATAATTTAAAATAAAAAAAAATCAATTTATTTTTGAAATACAATGAAAAGCATACCGTATTGTAAAACAAGCTAAAAGAATTGGGTTTTCCCCTGTAGCACAAGAGAGAAAGCACTGTGGACTCGAACAATTTCGGTCGTGCGTCGCGCGAGTTCGTCCGCCTGTTTTTTTTTTTTTTTCCCGATTTTGAACAGTGCTTTGACGATTTTAGCCCCGGTAATGAGACAAAATAGGGCTCGGTCTGGCGGTAAAAAAGGCTGGGGGTGAGGGCCATTTCGGTCATTGCACGCGTACGGACCGGACCGGGCCGGTCCGCCGCACTTTTTTTTTTTTAATATATTTAAAAAATGGCTAATTACTCTTCTAGCCCCGAATAAGACAAAACCATTTATTTCGGTACAGGGGTAGTACGGTAAATGACCTTTGTTTTTGTTTTTTAGCGCTGTCGGTTTGTCAGCGCGTGTTCCGCACGCGCCAGCCTTTTGCACGCCTCACGTTCTGTTTAGGTGGCGCGTGAGGTGTCCTACGGTGGCCGTCCACGGGATTCCGCCGTGTATCTCGATGCGTCTCCGCGTGGTCTTCCTCCCGCGGTGGCGCGTGTAGCCTAAAAATGTCCGTAGACGGGTCGGATTCCGGTTAAAGCGCCGGCCACGTTTCTCTCTCTCTCCTGCACGTAAAAGTGCAGGAGAGTCCCCCATTTTGTGATACTTTTCATTTCGGTCCCTTTACTTTCGATTTTTTGTTTTGTCCTGATTTTGGTTCGATTTAGGTTCGATAAGTTTTGATTTAGTTCGATTGGGTCCTCCAATTCGAATTGATTGAATGTCAATGTTGCACTTCGGTCCTCCTTCTTTTTAATTTTCGGATTGGGTTTAAATTATTCAATAAATACAGATGTGAAGTTTTGATTTATTCAATTGGATCCTTTTATTGAAATTGATAATATATTGAATTTTCATTTTGGCCCTTATAGTTTTAATTTTTTTATTTTAATCCCTTGATAAATTCATATTTGTGTTTTATTTTCCATAATAATAATAATAAAAATAATAATAATAATAATAATAATACCAATAATAATAATAATAATAATAATAATAATAATAATAATAATAATAATATAAAAAAAATATAATTACAATAATAATAATAATAATAATAATGATAATGATAATGATAATAATAATAATAATAATAATGATAATAATAATAATCATGATGATGATAATAATAATAATAATAATGATAATAATAACAACAAAAAAAATAATAATAATAATAATATTATAAAAAATATATAATTACAATAATAATAATAATAATAGTTTGAATTTTTTATTTTAATCCCTTGATAAATTGATATTTGTGTTTTATTTTCCATAATAATAATAATAATAATAAGAATGATAATAATAATAATAACAACAATAATAATAATATTTTTTTCCTTACTCTTTTGTTAATGTGTTTAGGTTTTTTTCTCTCAATAAAAATAATGATGATAATAATAATAATAATAGAATAATAATAATAGTAACAGTAGTAATAATAATAATAATAATAATAATAATAATAATAATTTTTTTTTCCTTGCTCCTTTGTTAATGTGTTTAGGTATTTTTCTCTTAGAATAATTTGATAATTTTTATTATTTTAACAGTGATAGCAATGATAAAAAAAAATTGCTTGATCTTCTGTTGAGGTTTTTAGGATTTTTTTGACAATAATAATAATGATAATTTTAGAAGTTGAGACTTTGATATTATTGTTATTATAATAGACAATGTTGATATCTTTTAGTATACGAAATTTTATATATTAAAATATTATATTTTAATCTTAACAACTGTCAAAATTATTTTTTTCGCCCGCACTACACCCGCAACGTAGTGCGGGCAGTTGACTAGTTCTACATCTATTAAAATATGTAAAAGCAGAATAGGTCGCTAAGGATATATTAAAAACAGAGTGTAGAATATAAAAACAAATTAAGCTAATTCTTAAAAGAATTTTTAAATAAAATTAGCTTTATTTACCCTCGTGGGCTTTTTAATGGGCCTGAAAATTAAATTGGACTTAGATTAATCCAAAACCCAATTTACTAATTAAAAGCCTAAAATAACTAATCTTTAAACTACGAAACTCCTCTCTTTTGTCTCTTCAGGAATAATAATAATAATAATAATAACAACTCTCCTTTCTATCAAAGATAATATCGATCATGTCCTTCACCGGAGCTCCCCAATTACCTGCAGGGACAGCCGCTGCAACCACCACACCGAAACAATATTTCTGCTACCAATGCCACCGCACAGTCTCGATAACTGCCTCTTCCTACGACGATCCATTTTGCCCGATTTGCCATGATAGCTTCATTGAAGAACTCGAAACTCAAAACCCGAATCCATTCTCCGACTCCTATTTCAACGACCGTTTTGACCCCTTCTCTTCTCTCTTTCCTCTCCTTTTCCAAAACTCCGGCAATTCCTCTCATCCTGAATTCTCAACCCGACCCGAATTCTCCAACCCGAATGTGTTTAACCCCCTCGAATTCCTCCGTTCTCACCTCCAAAACCTTCATTCTGGTGGTGGTCGGGTTCAGTTCGTGATTGATAACAATAGAAACGAACCTGGTCTTCGATTCCCAGATGGTAATTTTGGTGATTATTTTATTGGGTCGGGTTTGGAACAACTGATCCAGCAGTTGGCTGAGAATGACCCGAACAGGTATGGGACTCCTCCGGCATCGAAAACGGCGATTGAGGCATTGCCCACGATGAAGGTTACTGAGGAGATGATGAAATCAGAGATGAATAATCAATGTGCTGTGTGTAAAGATGAGTTTGAGGGAGGAGAAGAAGTCAAAGGAATGCCATGTAAACATGTGTTTCATGAGGATTGTATAATGCCTTGGTTGAAGATGCATAATTCGTGTCCGGTTTGTCGGTATGAGTTGCCTACTGATGATATTGATTACGAGAATAGAGCTCCTGGAGGGCAAGGGAGTGGTGGGGGTAGCGCTGGAGGGATGGAGAGAAGGTTCACTATTTCGATTCCGAGGGCGTTTGGTGGAAGTGGTGGTGGTGGACAGAGCAGTTCTTGACAGATTGGATTTTGGATTGGAGATCATTGGTGAGTGTTTTTTTTTGTGTGTGTGTGTTTGTTTACATGTTTATATTTTGCTTTCTGAGTTGTTCTTTCGGCGTAAATGTTGTTGCAATTGTTAAATTTGGATTGGTTGCCTAAGGGGTTTCTGGTTTATTGTTGCTATAAAAGTAGTTTAATAGATTTGTAGAGTTAGAATGAATAGTCTGGATATCAAGAATTTGGCATGATCGTGAGTGGTTTTGCTTTTGTTTGTATTTCTGTTTTATCAGGTGTTTTTGTTGTAAAGTGTATTCCTTTATGTTTATCTTATGATCTATTTCTTGTAAGAAAACAAAAAATCTTTCATTAAGTTATGAGAAGAGGATACTAGGGTTTAAATAACATAATTTTGAGAATGAGTAGGTCTTTTCCGTATTTATTTATTTACTTCTTTTTATGACCAAGCCTATTGTGTTCTACAAGTTGTTTTTTAAATGCATTGATTTTGTTGAATATTGATTGAGATTATGGAGTATTTGGTTCGGAATTATTAGGAGTACCATTTAGAAGCTGGAATGTTTGTATTGGAGGAACAATAGGTTTTGTTTGTGTTTATGTTTATGTTTTATAAATTGTTTCTGTTGTGAATTGTTTCTTTGCATGAAATTAGATTGAGTAATTAAAGGGATATGAGAAGGGTGTTATATGAGATCAGAATTCATAAATTGGAGATTGAGTAGTTGTTTCTACTTCTGAAAAGTATTTAGGATTTTAACAAGTTTTTTTATTATGCTGTAAATTTGGTTGCCTTTTTTTTGGAATTGGGTTTGAGGGATTAGGGGTTTCGGTAGTTTGTTATTGTGAGGTGTGTTTTCTTAAGGATAGTTTAGAAGGATTAGTTAGAAGAAGCTTGTTTTGAGAACTTAGATGGATTGATGAAATCAAGTAGGAGATGGTCATGATCATCATTTTTTGTTTGTAGACTGTGGCAAAGTATTTTGTATATTAGCTTTGTGGCATTGTATTTCAATTTACCTAATATTGGTTAACTAGGTAATTTTGCTAGTTATGATATTCAAAGGCCCTGATTTATTTTCTGATATGTGGCCAAAGATCATATTTGACTAATTTTTTATTATTGTGGGAGGCAATTTTAGGGCAATTTGATCTCTGAAATGTGTGCAAATGCTAGTTGGAGAGATTGCTGGGGAATATTCAATGATTGTAGAACTGAGCTATAGGGAATCTTTCACAACATTTGCATAATGTTAGTAGCTTTTTAATAAAAGCTTGCATTATAGAAGTATGAGTTTTTGCATGCTATATGGCTGTCTGAGTTCCTGGTTTCTTAATTATGAGGTTGTATTTTATTACGAGTTTTTTGGTTTCTTGTTTCATGACCTTTGTTGTCTCTCAATTTGCTGTATTGATGCTATTGAAGCGACTTTTCTTCTTGAAGATGTTAGTGGGTGCTTGTTTTGCATGTATCTTCATGTCAGTGACCCCTTACTAGAACAAATAATTAGGTTTATAGCACACTAAATAAAATATCTAACAATAACTAAAGCATGGCCAACAAATAAACCCAAATAAAATTCAATAACATAGGAGTTGGGTTATCCTCTGTTTGAACTATGCTTGTAAAAGATTCAGACTCACACATGCTAGTGTAAGAAGACATTGGAAGAAGACCTATAGGCATCCAAGATTTATGACCATGAACATCATCACATGACTAAGAGTATTGAATGAATAAACTCTGTTTGAATCCTAGATGGATAAATTAGATATAACCTAGTGAGTCTAGGTCATCCTTATCTTCCTTATCATGAATAAAGAGTAGTGTATTCAAGGAACTCAACAAATTACTCGCCTATAATTGTTGACTGGTTTTGAGATGATTTTGTTCAGATATAATATCTATCATGAAACAATCTTCAATTTTAAATGATTTATGACACAACTTGAAATTTATTTTGTTTTTATTTGCTTAAATTCGTTTTATAATCATAGCATGCAAATCATGAACTCTACTTGTAAGAGATTCAAACTCAAACATGCTAGTGTAAGGAGACATTGGAAGAAGACCTATAGGCATCCAAGATTTATGACCATGAACATCATCACATGACTAAGAGTATGGAATGGAATAAACATTGTACGGATCCTAGATGGATAAATTAGACATAACCTAGTGAGTCGAAGCCATCCCTATCCTCCTTATCATGAATAAAGGGTAATGAATTCAAGGAACTCAATTTATGATGTGCTAGATGTCAAGCATATGGGTTAAGGTATAAGTTGACAAAATTGGTCTGAATGCCCCTTGTTATTAGGGTTTCTCTGTATTATATAGATCTCAAAATATTCTATACAAGGTAAGATTTAATACAAAATCCCTAAATTAATACAATCAAGTCCCGATCTCGTAACTGAATACAATCAAATCCCGTGACATCCCCCCCTCAAATTGATGTTGGTCGATCAAGAAGCATCAATTTGTCAACTAAGAATTTATGTCGATGCCGAGAAAGAGCCTTGGTGAAAATGTCCGCAACTTGATGTTTGGTGGAAATACGAGGAAGTGTAATTTCATATCGGCTAAAAGATTCACGTATGGAGTGACAGTCAACCTTAATAAGTTTTGTACGCTCATGAAATACAGGATTAGCAATAATCTGAATCGCATTGGTATCATCAGCATGAAGAGGAGTGGAATGAAGCTGAGGAAAACTAAGTTCCCCCAATAAGCCACAAAGCCATGTGATTTCAAAGTAGGCGGAAGACATAGCACGATATTATGATTCTGTAGAGGATTTGGAAACTCTATCTTGCTTCTTACTCCTCCAAGAAATGAGTGCATTGACAAAAAAACATGCACCATCCAGTAACAGAGTGTCGAGTATGCTGCACAACCGGCCCAGTCATCGTCACTATATCCTTCCAAGTGATTTAGGAAGATTCCTTAGGAAAGAACATCCCGCGTGAAGAGGTACCCTCCAGATATCGGATAATACGGCAAACAAAAACAAGATGAAGATGTCGAAGGGCATGCATAAATTGACTGACCTGCTGCATAACAAAAGAAATGTGAGGACGAGCAATCGTCAAGTAATTCAAACTCCTAACTAGTTGCAATACAAGGATGGATTTGACATAAGCTTGCCTTCCTCCTAGCGAAACTTAAAATTGACCTCTAATGGGGTAAGAATAGAGTTATCCCAATTGCAATCCAGCTAATGAAATGATTTCCTCAGTGTACTTGTTCTGATGTATCAATGTACCAGTCGGAGTAATCTAAACCTCAAGACAAGAAAATATTGCAAGGGACCAAGATCTTTCATGTGAAAAGAGACCTGGAGATAGCGTTGTAAGTGCTAAAGCAACTCAATATCTAAACCAGTAATCACAATATCGTCAACATATACTAGAAGCAATACAATTCTTGTAGACATCTTGTGAAGAAACAAAGAGGAATCAAATTGACTCTGAATACATTCAAGAGCAAGCAAAGTAGAGCGAAATTTATCAAACCATGCCCATAGAGCTTGTTTCAAACCATACAAAGATCGGCTAGCCGACAAATCTCTGAACAAGGTGTAGTAAACATGCCAAGAGGTAGGGACATATAAAATTTCTTCCTTTAAATTTCCATGTAGAAAAGCATTTTTCACATCCATTTGTCTAAGAGACCACCCCTGAGATATAACAAGTGCCAATATAAGTATAGTAGTCATTTTAGCAACCGATGCAAATGTCTCTTCGTAATCAATACCATACTCCTATCGGTTACCAAAGAGCCACGAGACGGGCCTTATACCGGTCCAGGGAGCCATTAGCCCTAAACTTGACTGAGTATACCCATTTACAACCAATAGGTTTGACACCAGGGGGACAAGTCACCAGATCCCAAGTGTGATTATCTTGAAAAGCTTGAATTTCTTCTTGCATGGCCTGCTGCCAACAAACTTGGGTGGCTGCCTGAGTATAAGAGTGAAGAACATAAATAGTATCGAGAGTGGCAGTAAGCGAGGTATGAGAAAAAAGTCATACCTATCTGGTGGATGTGGAACTTGAGTGGATTGTCGAGGTACCGGTAGTGTAGAATCAGGTGACAAGTATTGTCTAGAAGAGGCATTGAAGAATGACATCTTTGATACACTAAACATGGTTTAAATCGGTTAATAGAAGAAAGTACATCAAAGAAAGGTTAAGGGGCAGTAAAGGGGTTAAAAAATAACATGAGATTGAAATAAATATTGATTTTCAAAGAAAACTACATTCTGAGAGATTTGAAAATTTGTTTGCATGAGCATCATAACAAATAAATCCTTTCTGAGTAGGGCTATATCCCATAAAAGCACATGTGACAGACTGGGCAACAAGCTTGTGACGTTCAGTGGGTGGCAGATGGACAAAACAAACACATCAAAAGGTATGAAATGATTTATACTAAGGAGGTATACCAAATAAACGAAGATATGGAGAATCATAATTTAGAGTGATCGTAGGCAAACAATTGATCAAATAAACAACCATAGATAATGTTTCTACCCAGAATTTAGAAGGTATAGACGAATCAATGAGTAAAGTACGAACATCTAAGAGATGACGATTCTTACGCTCAATGACTCCATTTTGTTGAGGGGTATAAGGGCAAGAGCGCTGAGAAATAAACCCTTTTTGCTGAAGATGATTTTGAAATGAATGAGACATGTATTCCCTCCTAAGTCAGAATGTAAGATTTTTATACAAGTAATGAACATCACAGTTATTATCCACCAATTGTCTAACAGAAATCAAGCTATCAGGAAGAGACAAAATATTTTTAAATGAAGGACCCAAATTACCAACAACAGTAATAGGATGTGTACTGCCATCAACAATCTGAATAGATTGCGTGTCGTCATACTCATGAGCATCATGGAGATCCGTAGTACTGTCAGTCATATGATTAGAAGCACTCGAATCAACAATCCAATAAGTGGAGGTAGGAGTTATACCTTGTAGGCCTAAAGTCGTAAAAGCCGAGACAATCATCTGTTGAACCATAGCAAGTGTGAGAATAGATGAATTAGAGCTTACAGTGGGAGGCGCTAAAGACGAGGCTAGGACACTAGCTTGAGCTTGAGATTGGCGATTATGAGGCTGCACCCGACAATCCTTGATGAAATGGCTTGGTTTCTTACAGTTGTTGCATACATTCTTTTGACAATTATGAGCAATGTGACCAAGCTCTTTGCAGCTGAAACACAGAGGGTTAAACAACTCACCGAGCTCCACCAGAAAACCTCCAGAAAATCGTCGATCTCCACCACAAGAAACAACACAGAACAATACAGCGATTGCCACAATCAGGATACCAAAAAAAAAATTGATATGAATTAAGAGAGAACAAAATTTCAATCACAGAACAAAGTTTCTTACAGTTGTTGCATACATTCTTTTGACAATTATGAGCAATGTGACCAAGCTCTTTGCAGCTGAAACACAGAGGGTTAAACAACTCACCGAGCTCCACCAGAAAACCTCCGGAAAATCGTCGATCTCCACCACAAGAAACAACACGAGAACAATACGGCGATTGCCACAATCGGGATACCAAAAAAAAATTGATATGAATTAAGAGAGAACAAAATTTCAATCACAGAACAAAGTTTCTTACAGTTGTTGCATACATTCTTTTGACAATTATGAGCAATGTGACCAAGCTCTTTGCAGCTGAAACACAGAGGGTGAAACAACTCACCGAGCTCCACCAGAAAACCTCCAGAAAATCGTCGATCTCCACCACAAGAAACAACACAGAACAATACAGCGATTGCCACAATCAGGATACCAAAAAAAAAATTGATATGAATTAAGAGAGAACAAAATTTCAATCACGTCCCGAGTGAAAAATTTACAAAGATGATTAGAAGCTCTGATATCATGACAATTAGTTTGAATGCCCCTGTTATTGGGGTTTATCTGTATTATATGGATCTCAAAATATTTCTATACAAGGTAATTATTTAATACAAAATTCCTAAAGTAATACAATCAAATCCTGATCTATTAACTGAATACAATCAAATCTCATGACATAAGTGAATTTAAAAGAAAATCCCTGGCGTGCTAATGTCAATTACAGGAAGTCAAGAATCAAGGAGCTCAAAGAGACAACTATCTTGAAACTCTTCCAAATAGCACCTACATTTTTAGGCAATTACTAGAATCTTCTTAAACTTCTTTTGATACTAAAGAAGACTTAATAGACTCTTCATTAACCTCATCTTTAAACTCTTTTGAATTTATTGTGTTAACCACATTTATCTCATTAGGTGAGTTTAGAGTTTTTTGAAAAACAATTTCAAACTAAACCAGACATAATAGGCTCGTCCTTAAATCTATTCTCAAACTCATTTGGACTTGTGCTTAAACCTTATTCCTTAACATTCATCCTTTTCTTATTCTTATTGATAGGTCTCGGTGGTAATCCAATAAGATGGGTCTTTCTATTTTTAAAAGTGAAAGAACATGAATTTAATCGACCAGAAATGATGACATTGAAATTATATATCCCCTTGTCTACCCAAATGATATATTTATTCCTACATTCATGGGAATCACATCAAATTTCTTCATGATAATCTAGGAATTTGAGAAGGAACAAACATCTCATTGATTTCTATGGAAATATTATTAATCCATGACACATTATGACATAAGATGCAGAACAAGTTTTTTGCCTAAGTGAGCTACAATATTTGAAGATATTGCATTTATACTATTTCTGCTTTCTATGATTTTCTTGCAATTTTTATCCTCACATTTAATGTAAGTGAGAAAAATAGCAGTCTTTCTCTAATCTTTAGTTCTTTCAGATTGTGTTAAGGCACATCTAGCTATACTCAACCTAGTTGTACCAAACTCTACAGTGTTTTGCTCATGAATGATTCTAAAACTCAAGATCGAGTACATAGTAATTGTAAAATAAAAATACAATGCTAAAAAATAAAAAAATAAAAGCAAAACTTATTCAATTTTTTATATATTAATTAAGACTAGAATACACTATGGAAATTGTAAACATGCATTACTAGTTCTTTAAGTGTAAAAGGGTTAATCAAACAAAAATCACTAATTTTCATAAACCTAGTAAATAGATATAGATGACAACTTTGATAGGTGAGTAAACTTCGAAGGCTTTATGTAAGATTTTTTCGTCCAGGCAAAAAACGGCACTTTATTGATTATTAAATGAAAAACAAGTGCAAAACCAAATAAGTAAATTTTAACTAATCAAAAAGTTGAGTAACTTGCAACAAATATTCAAATCGTTAAACTCAATCGTAGTTGGAACTCTTCGAATCATGTTAAATGTTGTCCATGTATCACTAATATCGTCTAACTTGTTTGTTGTCATCTTCTTTTTCTCGTTTCTCATTGGTCACTTCTCACTCTTTTTTTCCCCTTTTTTCTCACTTTTTGTGTATCGTTTATACACACACACACACACACACACACACATATAAATCAATAGAAAACAAAGTTACAACTAAATTGACAAGAAAGCAAATGTAACAAGACTTATAAAACCATTCTTCTTCATGCTTCTCATGGACAAAACATCTAGGGCAATCCTAGGCTTGAACACGCATGCCGATGCAATTTGAAGACTTGAATCAATTGTGTTTTATGATGGATGGTCGGTGTGATGGAGTTGCTGGTTGATTTGCATTTTATTGGAGATTTTATTGTCTTATATTGTGGTTATTGGATGTGGTGGCTGGTTATTGGTGTCTATTATGGTGCTCCATTCGATAGAGGGTATGCTGGCTATTATGGTGCTCCATTCGGTAGGTTGTTTTCTTGATGAGGGAGGTTGTCAGGTTGTGATGAGTGGTGGTTTTGTGGACTACTATTGTGGAGGATGGGTGGACTACTAGTTGCTGCTGTTGAATTTTGGGGAAGATGTATAGTGGCTAAGGTTTTGGGTTTTATTGGTGTGTTTGACTGAGTGAATTTTTGTTTTTAGATTTTTACTTTAAATAGAAAAACTAAAAGATTTTTTTTAGATCATTATTGATGATGATCCTTTACAAAAGTTAGGGACTAGAAATCGTGTTGAAAAGCATGCTCTGATTGCAAGGCCAATGTGGGACAAAAAAGGAGTAAAACGAAGAAGCTTAGAAGAAGTGGAAGAAAGAGAAGAAAAATCTGAAGAAAGAAAGAATGGAGGTGAAGAAGAGAGAGAATCAGGGTTGGAATAGTCTGCAATTTTATAATTTTTCTTCATATCATCAAAAATTGTCCAACATTTAAAACAATTTGCATATAAATACTAAAACTCTAACTAGAACAAATAATTGGATTTATAGCCCATTAAATAAAAAATCTATCAATAACTAAAACAAGCCTAACAAATAAACCCAAATAAAATCCAATTACACAAGGGACAAGCTATTCTCTGTCATCATAAATCATACGGATATTTGGTGTCCCTATCAGTTTTCAGTTGCTTTTGTTGGATTTGGGCAAAAGATATCAAGGGATTTTAGTTTGTGATTATAGGATGAGGTCTTTTATGATCTCTTAGGAAACATGAGATAGAAATAGCATGATTGGTGCATGAAAAATTGATGGCTGTTGATGAATTTATGGAATTGAGTATTATTATGGGGTTTAGGGTTGTGTAATCTGATAATTAGTTGTGCATATGGAATGCTAATTGTATATTAGACGAAGATAGCTTCATAAATTCTTGACTTGTAACTTCTATATGCCTTTTTAAGCTCCTGAGTTATAATCACTAATACTCTGCCATAGGTCACATTGGACTAACACCTGTTAAAAAATAGTTTGGATGTTGGGTGATCTCTTAAATTAAGCAGTATAGCAAGGTTGCATGATGTT
Organism: Salix udensis; assembly: GCA_029204005.1. Taxonomy (NCBI): domain Eukaryota; kingdom Viridiplantae; phylum Streptophyta; class Magnoliopsida; order Malpighiales; family Salicaceae; genus Salix; species Salix udensis. Next base: position 5,260,214 of record CM055025.1, read on the forward strand.
GGGTACACTTTGTCACAGAATCACTTATGAGAAACAGTGTGGAGTCTAACAGGAGGTTGCATGTCACCAAGTTTTCTTCTCTCTTTGTTTTTTTGGGTTACTCTTATTTGTCTTTTCACGACCTTTGAAACACATTGAAGAGCATTTTCTTTTATGTTTTATCCTTCTTCTGGAAGGTGCATTTAAGTGCACGGTTCACAGTAAGTGCTCACAGCAGCAAGCAATGTTCATGTCTGTGAGGCTACACCATAAAAAAAACTTTCTTTAAGCGGTGCATATTATTCAGGCTGTAAAGCTATTGCACCCTGTAATTTATTTTTCAGCCATTATGTGGGCAGAAGCTAAGAATCGAAACCCATATTTGTGTCCGACTTGACCCCCAAACAAGTTGAATCATGTGATCTTTGCTTAGGCTGGGTGATCGCAGTGGAGTTTCTGGTCTCCTGAAGATTGAGTGGTATGTCTGTAGTTATTTTCATAAATAACTAATGACAAAATGAGTAGAAGTATGTCTAATGAAAAAATGACATGAAACAACATTTAAATTTATTTTTTTAAGAAAAAAAGGTAGTGGAAGTTAGGATCCATGTCCAAAGTTTGATTATTTAAAGCAAACTTTTTGACTTCAGTTTCTTAAAAAAGTTATGATTTAAGTCAAAACCGATTGCTAATCAAACATGTTGATGACGTTCTTATCCAAAGAATGTTTTTGACACTATTGAAATGAGTAGACACTACGAAGCCAGTTAATTTTCGATAAGTCAGATTCAGTTTGTTCAAGAACTAAAGAATGCAAGAATCACTCACACGTAAAACTAAAAAATTCAGAAGTAATATTCATCAATGGCTCCTTCAATGTCTTTATCTTAGATCGGGTCATTAGACCATTTGGAACATGTAATGGGTCCTTGCTGGTGTTTCTGGGCTGATCCGCATCACCCATGCTTTTAAAATACCAGCATGCTTAATCCGTCGAATGGTAATGTAAACTAAAGTCATTGTAAGCATGGTCCTCGTTTCTTTTTTAATTAGTTCGATGTTCTCTTCTAATATGTATATGTATATGTATATGCATATATAAATGTATATATAATGTTTGTATAGTACCATTATGGATTATTGTCTCCTTCACGACAAACTCTTTTTAACCTCCTTTTGTAGGTGTGGAAAAGAATGGTGCAAAGAAAAAGATCTTCCAGGTGAATATGGAAACTGGGAAGCAAGTTCCTGCATGTTGACATGGATATATTCAAGGCTTGCTGATATTTTCTTCTGGAAGGTCGGTCTAAACACGGTCGTTTTTGTCTTATATTCAAAATTGGATTTCAATGTTGTATATTAACTCTTACAGTTTCTATGCCGGATTCATTTTTTAGCTAACATATAAAAAGGATGCTCAAAGTGTATCAACATTTTTAAAGGGGTTGGAAAAATATAAGGATTTGGCAATTACAATAGGTTCCATATGTTGTTGGAGAAGTGACCTCAAAAACAAATAAAAACAAAATATCATGAATTGAGTATCTCATGTTTATTTTCATTCAATTGATTTAATTTAATTTAATTATAAAAACAAAGTTCCTTTAAAAAAATGTTAGGTTTGGGAAACAAAATCCAAGTTAACTCTTGTTACTTTCAAAACTAAGAAATATCTCACAAAATTAAATAAATAAAAATAATAAAATATTGGTGGATAGAATTGGGGAAAAAATATATATATATATGGAAGAGAAAAATCAAGCCTGCCTAAGTGAGCCTTATAATCTGTAGTTAATCTCTTGAACATGTAACATGTTAAATTATAGAATGTGCTAAACTAAGAAGCATAATACCTGTCAAATAAAATGTTATAAGATGAATTCAATAAATTTAATTGATTTAAAAAAAATCTTATAGAAAATTTAAAATGAACAAAGATCTAAAAAAGCTAGGCAATTCTTGCTATTTTAAAAGAAAGATAAATCTCATAAAAGTGAAAAAATAATATTGGAGGATGAAATTTTCAAAAAAAAGAAGCAATAATAATCATAGTTGTAAAATCCGTTCCGGGTACCGTTCCGTTTTTTTGTTTGGAACGGAACGTTCCGGTTTCGGTGCATTCCGGCGTTCCGTTCTGGTTTTGTACTGTTCATATTTATTTAATTATATATATGAAAAAAATAAAATATTAATTTAACAAGTATAATTTAAATTCAAGATAAATGAAATTTAAATTATACAATACAAACATAATCTCAAAATTAGAAACATCTCTAAAATTCTAAAATATTATAAAAGTAAAATGTTCTAAAATAAAAGAGATATACATCAAACATCTTCTACATCATTAATATAAAAATAAGGATCTTGATTTGATATCTTTTAATATATTTATTTATATTTTAATTAAGTTCTTAGATTTTTACAATATTTTAATATTAAAAAATATAAATAACCTCCCTCCCCCCTCTTAACTTCTCCATCTCCATAACCCGCCCCACCCTCTCTTTCTTTCCAGCCTCCATCTCCTCTGCTTCTCTTCTATATGGTTAGCCCCTCCCTCCCCGCCATCTTTCTGGTCAGCCCTCCCCTTCTCAACTTGTCCATCTTCAGAACCCGCCCCACCCTCTCTTTCTTTCCAGCCTCCCTCTCCTCTGCTTCTCTCCTCTTTCAGACCCGCCCCTCCCTCCCCTCTGCAAGTTTGTTCAATATATATATGGGTTCAAAAACTTGAGATTTCAGTTGAGATTTGGGTTGATTTTTGAGGGATTACGGATGATTTGCGGTTAAAGAAATGAAATTGATTTGGGAAATTGATTATGGATGATTTGCGGTTGATTTTCATTATTGATGGATCCGGAACGGAATGCCCGGAACGGAATGCCCGGTACGGAACCGGAGCGTTCCGGCCGGAATTTGGCCGGATTTTCCGGATCCCACCGGAATTCAACCCGGGACAAAAACGTCGCCGTTTTGTCCCGGATTTTGCACTGGAACGGAACGGGATTGATAACTCTGATAATAATAATAATAATAATAATAATAATAATAAAGCACAACTTAGTGAATCTTGTAAAACCAGGTTAAACCCTTAAAACCACAACTCATTAAATTCTTGACTCGAGCTCAATTCATAAGCTCAAGACCTAAATGTTGAAGGATAAAATTAATAAATTAAAAATGTTAAAAAAATTGTTTAGAAAAACTAAATTTAAGAAAGACAAAAAAAAACCCTGAGGAAACTCGTGCTATCTAAAAAACTAAAAACATCTAATAGAAAGTGATTGAAAAATTAAATAAAAAAGATAAAAGGATGGGAAAAACAATATTTAAAGAGGAGAAAAATCAAATAAACTTGTGTTAACTTCATAAACATGGTTAATTTCTTAAACTCTTGAGCCATTAAACTCTACACTCAGACTCAACTAAGAAGATAAACATCTAACTAATTAAATGTTGAGGATAAAATAATAATAAGAAAATCAATCTAAAAGAATCTTGCAAGGTAAAAAAAAAATAGGAAAAATAGATTTGATAGGAAAAAACTCAAGAATGATGAAATTGCAATTATTATTTTTTGCAAAAACCATCTAAAATAAAATAAAATAAATAATATAATAAGAATAAAATCTAGCATATGAAAATATCTATCAAGGATGAAATTGAAATGAATCCTTACTTTGTAAATTATTCTAAATAAACAAAATTAAAATAAAGAGAATATAGATGAAATTGAAAAGACCATCCTTAATTTCATAAATTATTCTAAATAAAAAAAATATGTAATAAAGTAAAAAAAAAAGAAAAAAAAAGGATTAAATATTAAGGACAGCAAGCCTCAAGGACTGATTTTGCTTTTTCAAAGGTTAGCATGAAAATCGAGTAAGAGGGGAAAGAAAAAAACTAAAGGTCCCATGCGTCACTCCAGCAAGAATTTTGTCACATGCACTGCCTATACATGGAGTAGACTCTGATACACTTCATCCACCATCCTGGAAGCAAGGTTTTGGCTAGGCACCACACATGTTGTTCGAACTCTTGCATCAAAGGCAAAGCTCTTTAAATTATAGTTGTTAATTCCGTTCCGTTCCGTTCAACAAACCGAGACAAAAAAACGTTGTTTTTATCTCGGTTTTAATTCCGGTCCGATCCAGAAATTCCGGCCAAATTCCGGCCGGAACGCCTCAGTTTCGATCCGGGTTCAAAATCTATTTTTATTTTATTTTTTAAAAATTATTTTTGACATCTATACATCAAAATAATTTAAAAACACCAAAATATTTTAAATAAAAAAGAATTCAAATTTTAATTATGCTTGTTAAATTAATATTTTTTTTTCATATATATACAATTAATTATATATGAACAGTACGACACCGAAACGGCATGCCGGAATGCTTCGAAACCGGAACGATAATGACAACTATGCTTTAAATTCCAAGGGCAATAATATAATTTAATTGTTTTAAAATCAAGTCAAAGAATATAAAGGACCAAAGCTTAAGGTATTTATATCATGCAATAAAAAAAATTCAAAAAAGCAATCTAACTCACCCTTTTTTTGTAATAACTAATGGGTTATATGAAAACAATTTCTCTACTCCAAAACAAAACTAAATGATTTTGCCAAGTAAGGGCAAAATAATAGTTTCTCTATGTAATTTGCTCAATGAAACACTTGGCTCTTTCAACTCTATATGCTAGTTGTTTGTTTTGCTCTCCTTCATGGGCCAAATAGTTTTTTCCTACAATTACTATTATATATAGTGACTTTTTCAACTTGTTTTTATACATTAAAAAAGTTTTGTAATTAAAAAACCTCATGCATACTTACAAACAAATAAATCAAGAACTATATGGTTTAATAAATAGGATAAATATTTATTAATGATAAATAAAAATAAATTTTAAAAACTCAAGCGATAGGTACAAGTCAGGATATTTAATCTTATAAAATGAGACTTTTACTTGGTTGTGCTTTGCTAAATTTTTTTATTAAAATTAATTATTTATTCAATCATAAAATAATAGAAATATACAGACATGTTAAATCTATTGAATAAAATAAAAAAATATATTATACAAGGCTACACATTAGAATTTTGTATGGAAATAATATTTTCCATCCCAAAATAAATTTAATATATATAAAAGATTAAAAAAATATAAATGAATCAGTGTAATCTTTCAAAAACTAAACTAAATACACACAACATCACTAAATCAAATATTTATCTAAAAAGGTTAAATAATAAAATAAAATCACAGGGGGTGAATATTAATCGAAACATAAATTTAAAAATTGCTTAAGAAAAAAGACATTAAAATGATATCAATTAAAAAAACAATATTATTTATAAAATAAAACATCTCAAATGTTGTGGTTTAATGGATTCAACCGAGATCAATATTTTTTTGGAAAAAAATATATGTAGGCTTAAAAAACAAAAGGGGGCAAAAAACTAGTTTATAGCCCCTGCGTGTGGCTATTCCTTCTCAAATTCAGAACCATGTACCTGGGTTTGGTTTTTTTATTGATGTTTAAAAGAGGTGAATGACTTGTCGTATGCTCTTATTTTTTTGAATAACAATTCATAGACAACGTGCCGTTTACGAGCCCAAATTCCAATCACCTAATGTTGACAGTAATATCATGACAATGACTAATTTGTCTAAAAAAACCTTTATTTTTTAAGTTATTTCAATCCAAAAACCACATTAACAACACTTTGGAGCACCTATAAACCAACTCATCAACTCAAACTACCAAAAAAAAATTTCTAAAAACACAGTTAATTGTATTCGATTTATCTTCCTTGACTTGGAGGTATTTTTCTCATGTAATATTGTGGTTTTAAACAACTATCATCAAACCCCTTTTATCTCATGGAACTCGTGAACAAAAAACAAATCTATTTTAGTGTTAATAAATGGCTTAAAAAATATTTTTTTCTCTTATTATTGAAGTCTCTCTATCTCTCTTCTCTTTTAACCAGATATTGAAAAGTAATATAAAAAATGATGTTTGTATATCGTTATTATAAACTAATCTAGGATTTTTATGCATTAATAATAATTATTTTCTAGGTTTTAATCTTAGTGTTTTAGTTTACAACCAAATCTTATTTATGTCAAATTGTGATATTTGAGTAATAATGGAAGCATTAGACTTTTGATTCTTGATTTATGCTTGATTGAGAACATAACCATGGCTTTTGTTTTTGGGAAATTGGTCTAGTTTGATAATTATATTGTTGGGTTCTTCAGGTTCTTTGTGTTGATTTTTTTTAGATTTTTGATCGATTTTGTTTGAATTTTTTGTGTTTTTGTTAAGATTTATCTATCATGGTTTTGCGTTTCTTCTCTGGTTTATTTTCAGGTCAACTCAATTGGGTCAATCCGAATAGGTGAACTTTGTCGCAATGGTGTCTTCCTGGGCCTCCCCTGTGATGGAGTGAGTAAAAAATAGATTTTGTATAATCATAAATTGTTATAATTTTCAAGAGTTATCGCCTAGTATGAAGATCAATAGGAAACCTAATGATCTGCGAAAGTCTGAATAAGAAGAATTGTTGTGCAAGAAAAGATACATTATCCCTAGTGCATTCTACTTAAGATAAGTTGCATTGTTGTTTGATTGTTTTTCTAAGTCAGATTTTTATTTGTTGGTCTTTTATGGTTCCAAATAGATCTCTCTTTGTAACCATTCTAGATTTTACATTCTAGCACCATTTTTGTTCTTTTTTTTTGTATCTTTAATATTTAATAGAGTACTTTATAATATAACTTTATACCATTAAATATTAAAGTCTACAATTAAATCATAATAAATAAAATAAACTAAATTATTGATGAAGGATTTTTGGCATTTTAGCCGAAATTGATGGATAATCTTAAACTAATTACAATATCATTTTTTGTATATTAAAACAAGAGGAAAAAAATGCAATTTATTTTGAGAAAATATATGCTTAGAAATGTTTTAGATTAGACCTTTGCATGAAAATAAAACATATTTTTTATATTTTTAACTATGGATTTTTTGTGTGTTTTTTTTTAATTTGGGAGAAAATATGATATTTATACTGAGTTTGTATATTATAGTGTAAGTCTGCGGATCGATATTGAACAACATTAGTGGAAAAACATGCGATGAAATCATTTTTTTTTAAATTGCCCTTAGACTGTTTTGAATTTTTATTGAATTTTCAGAGAAAACCAGATATTTTTAATAAAAAGTTTTTAACTTACATGTTAAGTACATAGCCCAATATTGTGTAAAATATTTAGGAAAATATGCTAAAAAATCATATATATATTTTTTTTAAATACCTATTTGATTTTTTTGAAAAAAATATTTATTTGTATTTTTCAGGTGGGCTGGGTTTGACCCAAATTTTTGAGTTGGACCTAACTTAATCCCACATGGTTGCTCGCGAGCCCGACAACCATGTCAAATTATTATTTGGCCATTGCATGTAATGACCATTTTGAGGCAACTATTTTACGGGGAAGTGGTAGGCAAGAAATGGGAAGACAATTATAAGTAACAGAATGTTTTCCCCCTAAATTTGGCTTCAAATTTCTTGATGATTTGAGCATGGGATTGACCACTATATTGGGGTAAAATTTCAGTCCTTGATTCAACCCAGAAGTATCCCAATTGTTGGCTCAAAGTACTAAAAAAATTGTTTTGATTTATATGGAATAGCAAATTTGTTTTGATTTATTTTTATCATTGACCAAACTAAAAAATTTAGTTCTTGGAAACTAAATTTTAAATTATATAGCATCACCTTTAATATTTATTTTACTTATTTAGGGTATTTACATTCTTTCTTCCAAATAAAAATCTCATCCTCAAGATTTCAAATATATACCTGAGTTCAAAAATAATTCAAGAGGCCTCATTGTCATTTCAAACTCTTTCTCCCAAGTTTCTTCTTTCACCAAGGAACTTCTCCACAATATTATTATAATCAAGGATTTTTACTAGTTTGACTTAAAGGGTCAAATCTTTCGTGGCCTCTATAGAAATCTATGATAACACATGATTAGGATCTACCTTCATGTTACATAGTAAGGAAACATGAAATACTTTGTGTATTATGGATAAATATGGTGATAATGTAGGTTTATAAGCTACTAGCCCTATCCTTTCAAAAATTTCAAAGGGTTTAATATGTATTGGAGCTAATTTCCCTCTTACACCAAAATAAATAATATTTTTCAATATGCTACATTCAAGAACATCTTATCCCCAACTTGAACGATCTGTTCTGACTATCAACATAAATAGTGGTTATTTATTTAGAGTGGTTAGCACCTTCTTATCATTGACTTCTTACCAACATACTAGGGTCGAACACTTTTGTCCATACAAGGTTTCATAAGAATCAATCCTTATAGTGACTTGATAAATATTGTTGTGCATGAATTCCACTAGTGATAAAAAATCTTTCCTATTACCTTGAAATCACAAGCTCTCAATAGATCTTTAAGATTTTATATAGTTTTTTTTTTATCTATATGTTTAATGATAAAATATTGTACTGGAATTCAATTTAATACCTAGAGCCCATTGTAGACTCGACCATAACCTAAAAGTAAACCTCGAATCTCGACTCTACACTATTAATACTAGCATACCATTGAGAAATGATGTCCTTAGTTAAACAAAACATAATGTGCACAAGTTTTAGTAAATTAACTTCTAATTTTAGCAAGGTTTTTTGAAGAAGAAAAAAATCTTTAGGAGATGTTTGACACCGCGTTTCAAAAATATTTTTGAAAAAAATTATTTTCTTATGTTTTTAATATCATTTTCTGTGCTGATGTCAAAAATGATTTTTAAAAAATAAAAAAAATATCATTTTAATACATTTCTAAACAAAAATCATTTTCAAAAGCAACCGCAACCACACTCTCAAACACCCTCGTAATATGCACGAATTTTAGTAAAATAGAGACATTTAAGATGCAGGATTTGTAATGTTACAAGTACTCGTATCTTTTCCCTCCTTTACTTTTGGCAGGAAAAAAAGAGAGGCATCATTGTGCTGGAGTGGTTAGACAAAAACAAATGAAGAAAAGCAAACTAGATAATTTAAATAATTGAGAATTAAGTAATCAAAGTAGGCCACAAAACCCGCAATCAAGATGCGGAATATATACCCTCGTGTGCCAATCCTATTCAAACCCTAATTTTTTTGTCTGATTATTTAATTAGTAAGATTTTGTCTTAATCTTAACTAATTCAGTCCTAGGTGGTCCGGTCCATGAAACTCAGGCGAGGGAGGGAGTGTAAGGAAATTTTGTTGCAAAAATGGAGTGCTAATGGGGTCTTTGATTTGGACCCCGACAAAGTTTAATTAGCTAATGCCATTGTGATTTGTGTGACCTATGGTAGACCCCCACTTAATAAATCTTTGTAATATGATTCCCTTTAATTTCTAATTAACCCCCATTTAAAAATAACATAAATTTCTTTTATTTATTAAAAATACTTTAACTTAATAAATTTATGGGATTTGAAAACATCTAGGTCGAAGAGTCCATGACCCATGAGTTCCTAATCAATCCATGTAATCCTCCGATTATGCTGTCCAATTCTCCATGATGATGATGATGATGATGATGATTTTGTCACAACTAAATATAGATAGCAAAAGCTTTGGACCCATCCCACCACCTCGTCGTGCACGTTTAGAAATTGCTTTTCAATTTTGGTGTAAAAAAAATAGACACGTCATTCTGCTTTTTTTATTTTTTTATAACCGGGATGTCCGGGTCAGCTTGCGTGCACCACTGCTAAATCCCTGGGCCCACTGAACATCCTGCAAACCCAATGAGCATGTAAGACACAGTGGGGGTGACATGTGTGCCTGACAATGCTTGAACCTGGGATGAGAGGAAATGAGAAGCTCTTCTTGACCACCAGGGTAAGACCCTGTTGGCTCCAAGATTTCAAGTGATAGAGGTAATAAGACTCCTATTACTCGACTTATATATAAAAGTTTGATATATGGTAAGCAAAAAAATCAAAAAATCGATTTAACCGATAAAATAGAAAAAAAACTAAATTATTAAAAAAATGATTAAACTAATTAAAATATTTTAAAAAATTTCAGTTCAATTCAGTTTCTAAAAGCTAAAACTGGTAAATCAAAACCGAATCGAATCAGTTCAAATTAAAAAAAAGTTTTTATTCTTTTGGTTCGGTTCAAAATTTTTAGTCTAATTCCATTTTGATGAAATGAGAGAAGGAAAAGACTTCATTAAAGTCCAAAAAAACCCTAAAAAAACAATGTATTATTTCTCATTTTTCTCATTCTTTTACATAAAAGAACTGAACCAGTCGGTTTAAATTGATTTTGAATTTTTTTTAATCATAATTTTAATATAAATATTTTTTTTTGTGTGTTATAATATATTTTTTAGTAGAAAAACTATCACACTATTTGTCTCATTTTCTAAATAATCATGTACCTCACTTTTTTTCTGGGAAATACGCTTCATTTTTACTATTAAGGGAATCCAACAAAAATATTTAATATTAGAGTGTATAAATTATTTTTTAAAATAATTTTTATTTGAAGATGTATTAATATATATATATATATTAATTTATTTTTGATATTTACGCATCAAAACAATTCAAAAATATAAAAAAAAATTAAATTATTAAAAAAATATGTTTGGACTAAAAAACTAACACAAACTTAATCAACCCTTGATACCACTTTTAAAGAAGATGAATTCATTCATTTATTTATCTAATTAATTGCTCTCCTTATTTTAATTTATTTTAGCGGTTAATGTATTTTCTAGTTTGAATTCCAACAATAATATCAAATCATTTATCAATCAAATTTCAAACAAACAATCCATAACAAACTGGTTTTGGAGTGTGTTAGTATTGTGTTTCAAAAGTATTTTTTAAAAAATTTTTTTTTTTTTAAAATTAAATATTTTTGGTATTTTTATATTATTTTAATGTACTGATATCAAAAAATAATTTAAAAAATATATCATTTAAATGTATTTCTCAACAAAAAACAATTTTAACTACACTTCCAAATAGTACCAAGTTTATGTATAAAAAATTCCTTTTTTGAAATTTGAGAACTAATCCTTTAAAAGTTATATACCTAATGATTCATAAAAAAAATCACGATGCTTTTTCTACTTGCCAACAAATCAGAAGGAAAAAATCTCAACAAATTGCCTTTTTTTTTTGCATATACCTATTTGGGAGAGCTGTTGTGGTAACTTTTCAAAGTGTTTTTTGTGCTGAAATATATCCCAAATGATGATTTTTTATTTTTTAAAAATTATTTTTGACATCAGCGTATTAAAATGATCTAAAAACACCAAAATATATTTATTTAAAATAAAAAATAAAAAAAAATAAAAAGAGCAAAAGCTGCGGCACGGCTTGAAAAAGCCGTGCCAAACAGCAAACAAATAAAAAGAAGAAAGCAAGAAACAATAAATGTTTTAGATAAAAAAAACTTTATAAAATTTTGTATTTATTTTGTACTGTATTTTTAAAAATATTAGATTTTTTAATTTAATTATTTTATTTGATGTTTTTATATTATTTTAAAATTAAAAATAAATATTTTAAAAAATAATTTCAGCGACCAATGCCATAACAAATCACAAATTAAAAAAGAAAAATTCAAAAACTGGTACGAAGACAATAATGCCATGGTCATTACCCTTCCAATTAGGTAACAGACACATGGGTAGTTTGGACATTGTGGCGATGAAGGGTTTCTGTCAAGTATCAATAAGCTAAAAAGCATCACGAACTTCTAACCACAAAGTCCATCAATTAGATTGTGGGGACCCAAAATCCAAGGGTCCAAACTCACTGTCTGCAAAATGATAGGCTAGATGGCACATCCGTAAATAAAGAGGTTTCCAGGTGCCATCTCCAAAGACTGACTCTCACTGACTGACTGACTGACCGACTTCATTAAAGCACAGACAGACTGTTCCTACGCGACTATTCTTGAGCGTGCAGGCACGCTCCAGCGCGGATCACGTTTTCGCTGTTTTATTGTTTCTCTTCTGCTTTTTATAGTGACACGTTGTCGTTGGTTTGGTCTTATTCTATCTATTGGATAAACTTGTGATACATAAATTGCATCCATTCAACTTGTGAGTGCTTTTTGAATTTTTTTAAATAGTATTATTTGTTTATTTTTATTTAAATTAATTATTTTTCAAAATTAAAAACAAATATTACTTTATATTTAAAAAAAAAGAAATTTTACTTCACTCTCAAGCAAATACCTTTGTCTGTCTAGCGCTTTGTTTCAAAAATATTTTTAAGATAAATTAATTTTTTAAATTTTAAATTATTTTTTTATAGTATTTTTAGATCATTTTGATATATTGATGTTAAAAATAATTTTTTAAAAAAAAAAAATATTATTTTGATATATTATTGAATGAAAAAATACTTATTTATCTAACACCACCTGTTAACAAGCACTAGTCTCGAGTACACATTAATATTAAAACAAAAACAAAATTTCAAGGTTTGTGTTGTAGATTTGATTAGTTGAGGTTGAAAAAGAAAAATGAAAATGAAATGAATCCTTAAACGCTGATGCAATGATAATATCATATTATAGAAATGAAATGGTCCCAAACCAAACCCTAAACTTAACTATGGTTAGTTTAAAGAGTACTTGAGATGAGATTGGACTACGTAGGGTTTGGTTTGATCCCACAAAGGGAGCAAAAATAAGGGACTCCCTTTTTCAACCCCAAGGACATAAAGCTACTACAAGGACATAAGCTGCTACTACGAGGATAACTATTATAGCTAGGATCATTTAATTCCAAATGAGTTCATCTCTTTTTTAGCATCCCATAATAGTAAATTTAATTTTATATATTTAATTTACAATTACTTTAACTAAAACCACATATTTTTTTTTATCCTATTATATACTTTAAAATCACAGTTAAAAATACTTCAACTTTTTGTTTTAAACACAGCCGCACAGTGCCAGACAAACAAACACCTGCACACCTACAATGACACACCACCAAACAAGACCCCGTTAAATCTTGACTTTCAAATTTTTCCCTCTTTTACGATTACGTGGTAAGTTACTGTTTGAAAGGATGACCGTGGTTGTTTTTTAAAATATTTTTTATTTTTTTAAAAAATTATTTTTTATATCAATAAATTAGAATAATTTAAAAATATTAAATTTTGTTAATTTAAACTTAATAATAAAAATAAATATTTTTCATTTTTAAAAAAAAAAACTCCCAAACACCCGAAATATAAATGGATAAGAGATGTTACCAGCACGTAGCTGGAACGAACCTTCAGCTCGAAAAAAAAGTACGGACAAAATTAAAAAGAGTGGGTCCCGCTCTGAAACACAACCACACTTGTAGATAGAAGCTTACTGTTTTGCGCGTGGGCTTTAACCCTCTTCATATCGAATAAAGGCAGGGACTGTTTGGGTAACGAATATGGTAGTTTTTGGTCACTTCATTTTCAAAAACCAAATTTTGAAAAAAACTTTTAAATTATTTTTTCATTTTAAATTAATATTTTTGTTTTTATATTTAGAATATTTTAAATATAGTGATATCAGAAATGATTTAAAAAAATTATTTTAATATATTTCTAAATAAAAACTATTTTAAAAAATAATTTTAACCATAATCTCAAAGGGTTCCGGGAAAGAAAGGAGTGACAATGGAAATAAAGGATGTAAAGGAAAAGAAAATAGGGTTTATAAACATTTTATTAGTTTTTTTTTCGTTTTTTTTAATATAAGATGCGTCTAAATCTTTGTTAGTCTCTCCTTAAAGTATAGTAGATGTGTTTTTTTAAACTTAAAAAAATATTAAAATAATATATATATGAAAAATAATATTTTTGATATTCAAAACAATATACAAAAATAATCTGGATGTTTTTTTATGAGTGTCCAATCAGAAAACATGTAAATTACCACTTGCAATACGCCAATACCAGGCAGGTTTCGTTTTTACCCATTCCCCTCCTCCATCCAACAAACAAACACAGCACAATAGAAAGAAACCCAAGGGTGTGAGCTGTGGAGGGGTTATGTGTGAATGGACCCCACCACCCATGTGCCCTCCTTCCTGTCTCCACCAGCTACTGCCGCTCAATGATTAGCTGCTAGCTCTCTCCTTCCTCCTCCAAAAACCCTCTTCCTCTGAAATCCCGTAAAATCCTTCCTTTCTCTCTCCACAAACCCACCATTTCTAGCTTCCCCCGCTCTTCCTCACCATGTCAGACAACAGTGGCGCTGTAAATAACGGATCTTTGATTGACCCGCAAAGAAACCAGCCGCCTGGTGGGGCTGGGGGTGGGGGTGGTGGTGGTGGAGGAGGAGGGGGAGGTACTAATGGAGCTTTAGTTGCTAAAAAACCACCCTCTAAAGACCGTCATAGCAAAGTCGATGGTCGTGGAAGGAGGATTCGGATGCCGATCATCTGTGCAGCTCGGGTTTTCCAGTTGACTCGTGAATTGGGTCATAAGTCTGATGGACAAACTATTGAATGGCTACTTCGTCAAGCTGAGCCTTCGATTATTGCTGCTACTGGTACTGGAACTACTCCTGCTAGTTTTTCTACTGTTTCTGTCTCGGTTCGTGCTGGTGGGAATTCAAATTCTATATCTTCTCTTTCGAGCAATAATATTCATTCGGCTGGTTCTTTGGAGCACAAGCCTTTGTTAGGCCCCGCTCCGTTTATACTCGGGAAAAGGATGCGGCCGGAGGAGGATGGTAATGGTGGTGGGAAGAATGATGATGGGGTTTCTGTGGGCCCCACAATTGGGTCATTAATGGGTCCCACGGCAACAGCTGGCCCTGGTGGGTTCTGGGCTTTACCTGCCAGGACCGATTTTTGGGGGTTTGCTGCTGCTGCAACGCCGGAAATGGTTGTTCAGCCGACGGCGGTGCAGCAGTCTTCACTATTTATGCACCACCAGCATGCGGCTGCAATGGGAGAAGCGTCGGCGGCGAGAGTGGGGAATTATCTTCCTGGTCATTTGAATTTGTTGGCTTCTTTGTCCGGTGGAACTGCAAGTTCAGGAAGGAGAGAGGATGACCACCGTTGAATGTGGAATAATGGGATCTTGGTGGTGTTGGTGTATGGTATATATTATAAGAACGGTGTTGTGTTAAATTTGTGTTTTTTTTTATTTTTTTTTCTTGTGTGGGAAGATGGACGAGAAGATTTTTAGTGAAGATTAGGGTTAGGGTTTAGGATTTGAGAGAATTTAAGTAATGAATGCATGAATTTAATTAGGGTTTCTTTGTAGTAAGTTTGTTTGGAAATTAATTAGGGTTTTTAGGGTTAAAATTGTTTAGGTTTTTGGGGTTTTTGATGGAGGGAGGAGGAAGGGAGTGAAGAATTATGGTTTTGGTGATTCAAATTCTGTGGCTGATGCTGCTAAGGTGTTTTTCATAATGGATTTGGGGAGTCTCGTGCAAATCTATATCAGGCTTTGTGCTCTTATTTTGGGAAAAACTTGTCAAAGTTTGGCTAGAAGTTTGAGTGCTTAATGCTATCAGTGAGTTCTTCCTATTTTGGGAACCATTTAGCTTTCTCTTTCCATGGTGTGACACGGTGCTTGCAAATGTGGGTTTGAAGCACTGACGTGTTTTGTCTCAATTGTTGGGTGATCAATACAATGGGAAAGTGGAGTTTTCTAGGTGTCCTTCTGCTTGCTCTGTATTTTTCCGACGATGCCCTGTGGTCTTGGACTTGCAGTCTCCCCAAAGTTTTGTTGAATTTTCCCTTTTCAGCCATGGAGGATAAAGGAGTCGATATCGTTTGATGCAAATTGTGCTATGGTTTGATGACAACCTTGGTGGTTCAATTGGGTGTGGCTTGCAATTTGCCGTGGTGGTCGCAAACTGTTTCTCGCTCTCTTCCGCTATCAGGGCATGTGTTGGTGTCTTGATCTCAAAGGAGACTGCCGCGTGTGGCGAAAACTCGGGTGCCTCTTTGTAAGACCTCTGTGTTGAGTATTCTTAGCCATTTCTCTGATCAATTATTAGTGTGATAATAATGTGTGTTCCATGTATGGAAGTGGATTGTTTTTGGGGTGACTGCTGTGTGAATAAGAAACCAAAGTGTTTCTCTCGATTCAATTTGTTGCTCACTCCCCTTTCGTGTGCCTGCTCCATGTATATATCAACTCATTATGCTATAATCCACATTACTTAATTTTACTTTGCCGGCTTGTTTCCTAATCTTCTACCCAACAATCTCTTGAATTCTTACTGCTACTGACTTTGAAAAGCTTGTGTGTGAAAGAAGTGATGCACTACAATTTCTGTTCAAGTCATCATGTGTAGTATCCCATACTATTTCCCCAAGTCTTCTTTGACAGTCTATTCCTTGGATCCCATGCCCTGTATCAATTGTAAGATGCTATATGTATTTCTACTCGGAGCATTATTTGGAGCATCATATCTTATCTCAGTAGCTTAGTATGTCATGTAGCCAATCGGTTGGTTACACGGTGTTGCACGTGGACGCGCGGCATCGGGGAGTCTATAGAGTTGTCATCTAGTGGTTTAATGTCTGTTTGGCTAAGAGGTTGAACAGCTGTTTAATCAAATTTTGATTTTTTTTCATTATAAATGAAATTTTGAGTGTTTTTAAATCATTTTGATGTGCTGATGTCAAAAATGATTTTTAAAAAATAAAACAAAAATATCATTTTGATATATTTCTAAACGAAAAGTACTTTTCAAAAGCAACCGCAACCACACTCCAAACACCCTGTTAATTTAGGGTTGGTAAGAAAACTCGTATATATTGGTCTTATAATAGATTCAAGGGTAAGATATTGATGAATGTAACTAGGGAAGGTATTAACATCTCCAACATGCATCCTGAGGTAAACCGTGTTGTGAGAATTGATGAAATTTAAATGTTTTGATGCGTACGATTTATTCGTTTAAATAAATCTGTTTTTTTTTAATATATATATTAGTTATACAACTGAAAATTAAACTTGTTTACAAAACAATAAAAAATTTAAAATTTAAATACATGTTAACCTCTAAAATTATAAAATGGACTGTTTAAGGGTCCAGAAAAAAACTGTTAGGACTCAAAGAACAATGTTAGCCCAGTTTTCGTTTGGCTACACACACACACGTTTCCTGTTAGAGTTTTAATTTATTTATTTTTGTTCTTAGCTTCATTTGCCAGCTTCTTCTTTTTTTGTCATTTAAAAAAAATGTTGCATGCACTCTCAATCAATTTAGGTTTTCAAGGATTTTCTTTCCTTTGCGTCTTTCAAATTTATTCACTTATGTGTTGTTATATTTAGTTGATTGTGCAAGTTCATTTTTTTATTTTTTTAAATGGTGCGTTGTCTGGTCCTTTTTTTTGTATCATAAGTCAATTTGATCATTTATCTTATTATTACTCTGATTTTATCCTCATTTGGCCCCAAAATTATTAGTTTTGTGAAATTGAGCCCCTAACATACTTCAATAGAGCTCTTAAATTTACGCATCGTTTCACTTTTGGTCCTTGATCTCGAATTTCTTCAATTCCCCTCCTAATTGACCCTAAAACTTTGTTTTTCTTATAATTTTACCCTCAATTTCAACCAATTAACTTGGTAAAAATTAAATTTGGACTCCAAAAATTCCAATCTTTTCAATTAAGCCCTGAATTAGGCTTCAAAACATATTCTTTCATAATAAAATTAATTTGATCTAATTAAAGTATACTTAAGTACTTGCACTTAATTAAATCCATCAATTGTACCTCAAAATAATTCATAAGCACAATTAAACATTAATTTGGCCGATGATTAAATTAAAGGGGTCTATTGAAAATAAAATTATGCATTTGGACTTAATGTTTTATATAGATATGTCCGATAATAATTGATTTTAACATTGAATTTGCATTTCCTCTAGTTTTGGGCATAATAGAGATACGATTAAGCTCTTGAATCTGTCCAAAAATTTTCAAATTTATTTATCCACCACGTCAACCTTTTTTATTATATATTTTTATTTTATTTTTATTTTTTATTTTGAGCAAATTTTGGGAATAACCTAGAAATGAGTTATTACATATCAAATAGCAAAAATTTCCAACTTGATTAATCCACTACCTTAGCCTTTGTTTTTAACAATTTTTGGGAATAACCTAGAAATAAGTTATGACATACCAAATTGTAAAAATCTTTATTCCTGATTATATAAAAACTTTTATCTTGGTTCCAAGGCTACATCAACATATAATCATGAATAACTCAACCTTTGTCTACTGGAATTATCAAACAATTTAATGTTTACGAGAAAAACTACAAAAACAAAATAATTTACAAACATTGCAACTATGAACAGAATATTAGAAATATCTTATAGAAAAATAATAATCATAAAGCTGATTCTTAAAGAATCAAAATCTAAAAAATAATTGTTTTAATATTTTGTACATGTCAACTTAATTGATTCAGCAACTTAGCATCTGTGATATCTTCCGTGTTAAGAAACAATGCCTACACGGCCAAGTTCATTTTGCATGTCTCTATGCACTGTTCCAACATCGTGAAATTATTTACAAGACTTCCAAATGCAAAATCGTGAAATTATTTATGTTCATTTTGCATGTCTCTATGCATTAAACTGAATAGCCGGAATAGGGTAGATTTTGAGAAGTTGGAAAGAACAAGATCCATTTGTCTGTGTCGAAATTTTTTGTACTTGGATTGTGTTTGTGTGGATCAGGGCAAACCATGATTACTTGGGTCTCTTCGAAGATGGGTTCATTCTTTCTTCGAGGCCCTCTCTATCCTTGGATTTTCTCTGTCTCGAGTACAAATTATTAGTTTAGATAGGCTAAAAATAAAAGATGGGAGTGCGACCCCATGGTGGATCGATCTACAGACCTTCAGTTTTCAAGGACTCACGTTCTACCACTGAGCAATAGCGGCAGCTTACATTTGTCGTTAATTGTTATCAATATTTTTCAGAGTGAGCAAACAAGAAAAATGTACAAGACAACGAAAACCACCATGGCTTCATCAAAAGGAGGAGTAGCCACCAGTACAGCGGCGGCGGCGAGAGCATCAGATATGGAGAAAATGAGTGTAGAACAACTAAAAGGAATAAAAGAACAAACAGATCTTGAAGTCAATCTCTTACAAGACAGTCTTAACAATATTAAAACAGCAACTGGTCGTCTTGAAGTGGCCGCCACTTCACTTAAAGACCTCTCTCTCCGTCCCCAAGGTAAGCCTTTCATTTCTTTCTTGTTAAAGTTTTGATTTTTGGATCTTTATGTTTGTTTTTTAGGGTTTTGGTGAAAATTAGGAAAGAAGATGTTGGTGCCATTAACTGCCTCACTTTATGTACCTGGTACACTTGATGATGCTGATAGAGTTCTTGTTGATATTGGTACTGGATATTTTGTTGAGGTTAGTTGAGGTTAGTTGGTACAAGTTTGATGGCTTTTTTGAATTTCATTTAGTGGATTAGCAGTGTTTTGGATTGCAGTAACTTGATCAAATGTTTTGTTTGTTTATTTTTTATGATAATAGAAAACAATGAATGAAGGGAAAGATTATTGCGAGCGCAAAATTAACTTGTTGAAGTGTAATTTTGATCAGCTTATTGAGGTATGTTTTCGATCATATCTCTGTGTTTAAGGATGTTGGGAATTGTTTTCATTTGTAATTCTTAGTACAGGACACTTAGTTTGGTTACTTTGAACCTGTTCTGCTAGTAGTTGTTTGGGGAGTGCCATGGTATTTGAAAATAAACCTTTTTAGCAGTTTGATAGAGTTCTGAACTGATTATTATGGTGCTAAAACCTGCATTACTGCATCGTAACTGTTGATTGAACCACACAATGCTAATAGTCTATCAGTCTTTTTCCTGAAGCTTTTGTCAGCTGAAATCCATTTGCACCATTCTACCCCTGGTTTCTCCATGTCCCTTTCATGATATTTGTTCATGCCCTGACATACAAGAATAATCGTCGTGATTTTGAAGGATGGTGCCGTGATCATGTGATTTGAATTAGAATGAATTCTAACCCCTGTGTAAACTGGTTTTCTGACATTGAACCATGCCAGCATATGGTCACTGTTGCTTTTCACATAAGATTGGAGAGCTGAGAGGTTTCCTGTTTAGGACCATGCTTGATGATAAGTTTTTGATTTTCATTAATCCCTTGTGTCAAGAAATTTATTGGGAATAAAGTAGTCCATCAAGTTAAACATTAGAATCCTAATTGAGGGAATTAAAATGCATTTTCTTTTCTTTATTTGAAATTGGGCCCGCAATTTTTGTCTTGGTTTGATATTATCACTGGTGCTTGCTAATCATTCAGTGATGGGAAGGCTAAATTAGAAATGTTTAAATTGCAGGTTGCAACTAAGAAGAAGACTGTAGCAGACGAAGCAGGGGCAATCTTACAGGCAAAGCTGAGGCAGTTGGCTCCTACAGCTTAGGATTTTCAGAATCTCTGCCCTCTTGTTAGATTCTTGATTTTCTAGCATTCCCTCTGTAAAACTGCATTAAAGATGATTTTTTTTGTCACCAAAATGGATTCCTTCTCATTGAGTGGAGGAGAAGTTTTTGCAATTGAAATGGCACCAAATTCGGATATAACAATTACATGGAGAATGAGAAGTTAGAGAGGATGAAAGGTCGTTGTGTTATCCTCCGTGGTTATTCATTTGAAGTCATGCTGATCTGTTTAATGACACTCATTTCTTTCAGTTGGGCGTGTTTTGAGTCTTGTGACATTGCTTTGCTATGAGTTTAATTTCCCAGTTTGATCAATTGTCCACAGTATAAATGTGTCTGGCTGAAAATGAATGTTTCATTCTTTCTCGATGTCTTTGAAATTTACTTTCGTGCTGCACTTCTTACCAAGCCTGCGTGCCTGATAGACTTTTCTTAGATCTATATATTTTGGCATCGTCGGACCAGATTTTGACGCTCACACAACTGCACTGGCCACAAGTGATATATTGGAATTGCAAAATTAATAATCTTGCTTTATTTTTGACTTGGTTCACCTGGCAAGAGCCTAATGCAACAACTTATGTATGACGAGCGATTATATGCTCATCAGCAGGAGCATTGGACTGAAAGAAATTTGTCACTTGGCTGGAGTCACTTGATTTTACAGGTACAATATGAGCATTCGTTCAAACCTGAGATCATTCAATCATATTCCTTAATTGCTTATTAAATTGAGATTGTTTTCCAAACCAATTCCGGATGAGGTTGAGTTCAGGCATGTTTAGCATGAGAATTCATGTTCAAGTCAGGCTGACCATTGTTTGCAACCCACTAATTTACCAAAACAGTAAAGGTCCTTTACAATGGGCTGACCTATGAACCTCTTCTTTTTTTTATTTTCCTTTTACATCCCAAGAAACTGAATACCCTAAATGAGGTTTCCAAGCTTGCAAAGTTAGGATTTCAATCAAAGATGGGATCTTACAAAACTGATTAGTGAATACCTTTAAAATTTCAAAACAATATTAGGAAATGCATTTTAAATTCAGAACCCCATCTTTGCATTTTAAAGAGAGTAGTTTCTAGTTTCAAATCAAGTGCAGAATCCATTTTTCTTTTCCAATTAACGGAGAAGTGATAAAATAAAGATAGAGACTTGAGATAATCCCTAGTTGAATAAACTTCCAAAAAATCTGTGTCCCACAGTGCTATAGTTACAACTTCCCCTCCTCAAAGCTTCTTTTGTATGTGTGTGTGCAAATTATGTCTGTCTTATCATGTGGATAGTATATCAATGTTGCTGTTCATGGAGGCAACTTCCACAAGTGACAATCCCACACCAACGGTAGAGGAATGTGGATGTGAACAGGCTGGTGGTGGTGGTGGTGTCAGGTTTGCTTGACATTTAGGAATAAAGGTTGATGGAAAACATTATGATGGCATTATTATATCCTGCCATACCCCAATCCTTAGAGATGTTGATTGATTTTGGTAGGCGTGTATGTAGGGCCATGGCAAGCCTTTAATCTAACATGATATGCCTTTTGTTTTTGTAGATTTTGTGCCTGGTTGGTGACTACGTCACTGGATTGGCTTGGCCTTTGTCGTCAAAGAACACTGATTGTGTCCAAGAAAAACTGTAAGTTTGTGACTGCTAAATTATAAGACTAGGTGGGGAAATCTTACTGGTTTATTATTGAAAGAGAGAATTTCAGTATGGAAAGATCGAAAGTGATGAAAACTATCGCCGCAGTCAGCAAAGCTCCACAGCGAGGTTTTGGCACCATTGAACCCACTCATTCTTACATTTCTTGTCCACAGAAATCAACTGTTACAGATGAATCCTTTTCTTCTTATCTCAGACCGACGCCAGAACAGATTAATCAGGTTGATGGTTCTGAGATATGCATTTTTGATGCGCAGAGTTATTACTTCAACGAAAGTGGGAGTGATCACAAATTGAACAAGAGAGTCTCTCCAGCTAATGCTAATCCTGAACGCATATCCGAGCGATATGATTTCTCCTCGGTTCCTAGATTCTCTTCTGGTTCAACTTCTGTTGTTGATGGGTATGGCAGGAATTATAGTGCTCGTTCCATCCACGCAACGCCAACAGCTTCATCTGAAGCTAGTTGGAATAGCCAGACTGGCTTACTGTCAAATCCACCTGGTGCTGTCGCTGTCTCGATGCGAAATCCACCTCGAAATGATGGCAACAAAAAAGGGTCAGGCACAAAATGGCTTCTTGGGATAAAATGTCCATGTTCAGGTAAGAAATCTGTTCAAATTGAGGAAAAGCTATCAGAAGCAAGAACCCCATCGCGGATAAGCCACGCTAAAGTCTGTTCGGATCTCAAAAGGCAGGTTCAGAATCAAACTCCTATCACTGCAGAAAAAAGTTTGGCTACGCCGGACTGGCTCGAAAGGCGTGAAGTAATTCCTACTACTCGTAGAATCTCAGCAGACAACAAGCTCCAAAGACGTGAAGTGATTCCTAATTCTCATCGAATCTCAGAAGACAACAACCAGCTTCCTTCAGGCTCAAGCCACCAGCTTGTAGTGGCTTCAGCAAGACCCTTCAGTACTTCTGGGTTCAGCTTTTCCTGTACTGATCCAAACCCCACCTCCTAGAAAACTGGTGCTGCCATCAGCAGCTACTCACAACCCTCCTCTTGAGGATCCACCTCGCGATTCGTTGGATGTTTTCCGGCCAGGTGATGATCCTATTCCAACCAAGTCAAACTCTGATCTTCACCGTCGTCAAAGCTTCACAGTCATAGATGATGGCATGGCAAGTGATGCAAGTTCAGACTTGTTTGAGATTGAGAGCTTCTCAACTCAAACATCGTATGCAATGTGTCCCTAATCGTCGTGATTCTCTTTGATGATGCTTCGAGCTTTAATGCCATCGGAGGGAATCTGTACTGTAGAAGAAGTCTTGATGATCCTAGAACACCATCAATTGCACCGACAGAAAGTTATGAGCCAAGCGAGACTAGCATAGACTGGAGTGTGGCAACAGCAGAAGGCTTTGATAGAGCAAGTGCTGCAAACTTGTCAGCTAGTGCATCAGAAGTCGATGAAACGACAACGAGGCGCGGCCGTGAGAACGGAAGGAATGACAGCGGCGGCGGTGCAGGGAAGAAGAGAGGAGGGTTATTGATGAGTTGTCGGCGTGAGAAGGCGGTAAGTGTGGGGCCACGTCCGATAAAATGCATGGCTACAGAGGGACAAAGAGTAGCGAGTTCCGCACAGAGGCAAGTGGGAACCGGGGCAGCTATTAAGGGCAAACCACCACCAGCCAGGTCTCACTCTGCTCGCTCGCCATTACCATCTGCAAGCTGTGATTAACCTGCTTCCCATACCCGGTTCCCTAAGCAGATATTCTCTTCTTTCTTTTGATTGAGTGTTTAAGCGACTTTAAACTTTTGTTTTCAGAAAAGAAAAGAACAATTACAGTGTCAACAGATTCATCATTGATTGCTTTCTTTTTCTAACATCAAATCCATCATGGTTAATGCCTTTGGTGGCCATACTCGCATGGAAAAAAACATCAGCAGACTGATTCAGTACTCACCATACTAAGAACAGAAAAGGTTGCTAGAACAAACAAACCACACAGCTGTGTCAGTGATGCAGTCTGGCTAAACATTGAATCCCACCTATATGGACCAATTCGTTGATTGAAGTGGAGTTGACAAGAAACTACCAGCTCCATCAGCATTCAACCTACCTTCACTAAATTTCTTGCATTAGCAGGAATGTCAGAGGGTTTCAGCCCTTTCCTTTCTCTGCTAATTATCAGAAAAAAAAAGAAGAAAAAATTGACAAGAAATAGATTTGCGTGGGAACTAAAGATCTAGACCTATTCGGTTAACACTGTGGCCCAAATTGGGAGCCTTAATCGCACAAGTAGGCTAAACAAATCATCTAACGTGATATCTTGTCACCTAAGCACGCACAAACACAATGAATAGAAACTCTAAATCACTTGTTTTTTCACTATAGTAATCTAATCTAATAAAAATCTACGTTGCCTTTATATAAACCATTCATTTAATTATTTAATTATTGAGAGGTAATAAATCATGTTTTCAACAAAACTCAAAACAGTTTTTTTGCATTGTTTAGGAACAATGTAATGACTAAAAGGCCTTGAAAGCATAAAATAATGATTTCATTTTTCGTGTGTGTCCCGGTATGAAAAAATCAATGATTTTTTTTCTTAAATAAAAAAAGAAATAAATCATTGATTTTGTTTTACGATTTTTCTTGACATTTTCCTTTTTTTAAAACACAATTAAATTACTTAATTACCCTTAGAATTAAAAAAAAACTAAAACTTCCTTATAGAAGCTTTTTGATTTTTTCTTTTTTTTTAGGTAATACTCATGTTGAATAAGGGTAATTTGATCTTTTATAAAAAAACTATTAAACTACATAAATACCCTCAAAATAATAAGACATTAAAACTTTCTTGTTGTTGAATAAGGGGCAATTTGGTGTTTTAAATTTTAAAAACTATTAAACTACTTAAATGCCCTCAAAATAATAAAAAAATAAAACTTCCTTGCAAGGTTTTTTTCTTCTTTTTATCATTTTCTCTTGATTTGTTTTTTGCAATACTCATGTTGGATTTGGAGTAATATCATCTTTTAGCAAAGATGATATGTTAATAAAAATAAATTACTAGCACGTGCCACACTTG
Organism: Salix udensis; assembly: GCA_029204005.1. Taxonomy (NCBI): domain Eukaryota; kingdom Viridiplantae; phylum Streptophyta; class Magnoliopsida; order Malpighiales; family Salicaceae; genus Salix; species Salix udensis. The sequence goes on from CM055025.1 coordinate 5,285,429, forward strand.
TGCTAGAGAGTGAACAATGCCAACATCCTTTGGTTAGCATATGTGACATCTACCATCCATGACGGTGTTAGAAGCATGCCAATATTTTCTTATCAATGGTACAATAAGTGTTAGTAGAGGTGTGGTGGTTTATTGCCTATGAACTTTTTTGTTCTTCCCTTTCTTTTCTCTCTCATCTCTAAAAAAGTTACAAGTTGACTTTATTTTGTTTGATTTTAATTTTAGTTCTTATTCGTTTGATTTTAACTTTTTATTCTTGGCCAATCTTTTAAATTTTGGTCCTCTAACAACAATATTTGTTTTAGATAATAACATATGCCCTTTATTTCAATGTTTACCGAACAATGTCTCATCAAGGTTTTGCATAGTAAACTTGTAAAGAAGAAAAATGTTTGCTTGACTTGATGGTGACCCACCCATCCAAAGACTTCACCTTTTTTCTTTTGTTTTAAAAATAATAATAATCTCATTATTATGGGTGACATGCCCATTTTGAGATTTTGAAAATGAGTCTATTTTCATAGGTGCCCTACCTATTTTGAAGTTTTAAACATTAGTATATTTTGTAGGCTCTATTTAATAAAGCTCACGTGCTAGTTTGTTTTCACAAGCTACTTACCCATTTTAAAATTTCAAAAATAACTTTGACAAGCATTCATGCTCTGAAATTGGTCTATTTCACGGGTGACCTGTCTATTTTAAAATTAAAAAAAAATGATCTATTTTCATTGGTGACTTGTCCATTTTGAAATTAACAAAAAACTAGTTTATTTTCACGTGACCCTCCCATTTAATTAAAAAAAGAATTTCAGAAAGCGTTCATGCATCCCAACATCATATCTTTATGTATAAACTCTTAAAATGAATGTCTGGCTTTGGCTATTCACATCACATGGATATAATTTGCTACTTCTTGATTTTTATTCATCCACATATATTACACTGTCATTTCTCTTAGTTTATGAATCTTGCATTATTACTATTTCCAAACCGAGGTTAGACTATATATATAATGCATGCTTTTTGAAAAATACAAGACTCTCTTTCACCATAATTTATTTCTTTGATTATTGAAGGTTGTAATTTTCAAGGTGATTATTCTTGTTGGCTTCTTTACTAGTTTATGTTAGCAAGACTTAAATTACCTTAGTAACCTTTCCGTTTTAAAATATTTATGCCAATGGGCAATACTATCCTAATTGGAATTGAATTAAGACTCATTGTGTTATATCAATCCTAATTGGAAATGAATTAAAGCTCATTGTCCTATGTTATCATTGTGTGCTTATTCAAATACTTACAACGCATGCTTTGAATGTTTATTTTAGGGTGTTTTCCCGAACAAATATTTTTGCATTATTGTTTTTTTTTGAGCTTTTGAAAATTTAAGAGTTTTGTTTAATGTCATGTCAAATAACAATGTTTATGCAACTTTCATGATTTGTATTATATCTTTAGAGGGTATTTTATTATGGTGACATTTTTAGGAGATGACCTATTTTGTATTTGTCTCAAAAAAGGTCAAATATTTGATTGAAGACTTGTAATCTTTTTATCATGTGTAAAAAACAAAAATTTATTCATTTCATCATGATTCTCGTAAATGGTTCCTTATGTTTTGTGTAATCAACCAAAATATTTGTGGCATTAATCTAACAATAATATAGGCCCAAAAAGACAATACTATTTTTTATTTTATTTTACGTCTATATATTTGTACCAAATTTCAGCAAAGTTTTCCCATATATTAAAGATCCTAAGTTATCGACATTTAACTTGTCACACATTTTCACATTCAATTCCTCATTCAGTAATTTTTCAATAACTCAAAGTTCAATTCCATCAATACATGAGAAAATACAATTTCAACAAAACAGAATAATCTCTAGATCAAACATTATTATAAAAATTATTAGTCATGCAATATGATTTTAAAAAGTATCAATGTGCATATATATATATATATATATATATATATATTCATCCTAATTATACAAGCATAAAATTTAGATCGTAATTATATCCTTAAATTCAATATTTGAATAGTAAAATCACTACATTAAAGTAATTCTCATAAAACTATAATAAATACATTCATTTTACTTAAGCAAAAGATGAAAACCCTATACATAATGTACTCCCGGTGTGTGTGTGAAGATCCTAAAACATAATTCAAACATAAACATATAAATAATTTAAGATTATAAATGAAAATTACTTAATTTAGATTTTCAATATATATATAAAATAAATTAAATCTAAGTGTAATATATTGAAAAATAATAAACAATTAGTCATTAATTATGTGTTTTTCTTCCGTCATTTATTTTCCTTATTGAAGATTTATTAAATGATTTCAATATAAATGCCGACATTGATATCCCTTTGATTTCACTAACTATTTCCTTCTTGAAATAGTTAATTAAAGTTTTCTTAAAAATCCACGGACGTGTCAATGTCAAATTTCCCATGATATCATTACCTTGCATTCTCGGAGTAACTAATCAAATTTCTTGTTAATATGGATATAATGTTTTGAACTTAGAGATGTTGATACCAATCTTATACGTTGATACCATTAGTCATTTCTACCCAAAATGGCTAATCAAGTATATTCTCTATGTAGGCATATACATTATATTTTTATTTTATTCCTTTCTCTTATCAATTGCATTTTCCCTTTAACCAAGCATAACCCATACCATTTAAACTGTACAAAGATTATCATTTTATATATAATCAATAGAAAAAATGGATAAAAGATACCTACCTATTGTTTAGGGCTTGACTTGTGATGTTCCTAACTACTGTTGCACGGTTCTTGAGTTCCCCATTAAAATCTTATATTCATCATATCATTTTATCATTTCAATTTGCATTATTATTTCACAAATAATAATCTTAAATACCCATGCAAAAAAAATTCTCTTTAAAGATTTCTTACCCTCTTAAGTCATTGTTGCCTCTCTTATGATCTCTATTTTGTTTTTGTCATAACGTCTGGATATAAAATTTTGGTTCTCCTTGAAGGAATTACAAATGAAACATTAAGACAAGAAATTATACATCTCCTTAAGAGAATAAAATTAAAATTTGTCCCTAAGATATCAATTTTTTGTTTTGTTTTTTTATGGTTTGCTGAAAAATGTAAAATATTGAAAATTGATATGAGATCAACACACTTTAATGAAAAATATATTAAATGGGTTTTGAAAATAAAAATGTTTAATCGCTAACAATTAAGATAATTTAAATGCTTAATACAATTTAATTTTTCAATTTAATGTATGACACAAGTAAACTATCTTGAAGACAATAATTTCTTCAAGTGACCGAGCTTTACGGTTTTGTACATAAAGAACATTTGTATTTCTAGAAAACAAAAGCTTATAAATAGTTTATATGGATATAAATTATAAAGGGTTGTAGTAAATGTTAAAAGATTAGCGAGACTTTCCATATATATATATATATATATATATATATAGAAGTAAAGGGGAAAGAGAGAAAGGGGGCTGAATTTTGTCTAGTGATGTTACCACCATTCGAGATGAGTTATGGGAGATATAGAAAAAAGGTTCCAATGATCAAAAGTGGCATGTTCAAGAAAATCTTTGAAAATAGGGTTTTAACTTGTATAAGTGGTTTGGGTGTGAGGTTTTGCTAGGAAATCCTAATTGTCTTTACAAAATGGTTGGGTTAATGTCAATCGAGATGAAGGATTGCTAGTTGAGTAGGAATTTCCTATTTCAAGAATAGCTCAATGAAGGCCATGATAATTCTAACATCATCAACTTTATTATTGTGTATTAAGAGTTAAGTTGTCATCGTCAATAATTAAAAGAGTACTACCAGGATTTCATAAAGCCATGGATTTGTCAAGTTTAGAGGAAATGCACTTAGTATTGGGTCGTTGATGGTTAAAGGCTCCCAAGTTGTTGGTGTGTAGGTAAGTGATTTGTACTTATGCTTTCTAGTTAAATTCCATGATTTAATATGTTATTGATATAAAATATGAAATTAGAGAATGTTGGATATTATATGAAAGAATGAAAGTTTATATAATGATGTTGTTATTTTAGATAGTATTCCAAATATGTATATGTTCAAGGTGAATGGTATTTCGTGTGAATTACCTAGCCATACATTGACGCCTATAAGGTGATGATGATACCAGTTAAATTGCTATTGACAATGTGTTAGGGGAGAAATAGTTGTGGTTGATTTTATGGAATCTTGGATGGAAGATGAAACAATTTTAGTAATTGAATGAGAAAGAGTTCCAATGGAAATAAAAAGAGAGAAGTGAATTAAAATATGGATACATGTTTGCCTTTTTAAATTGTTGGATATACTTATTATGATATTCATGTTTCAATAATAGGTATTTTATTTGAGGACCATTGCATGCACAACATGAGTAGATCATAGTTTTTGTTCACTTTTTGTTATTTAGTTCTAAGTATATCCCTGTATTTTGTAATATTAAATATGTATATAATTTAATTTCTATAGTTAATTTTTAAACTCGAATAGATTAACTTAATTCCAAAATTCATATAATCATGTTCCATGTATACGTGTTTATCTCATTTATTCATCTATAATGATACTTATTGTCCCAATATATGCTATAAATATTATGGTTGTAACGATGATGATGATATTTGTGGGATTGAAACCCAATATAATTGGATCATGATTGAGTTATTAGATATACGGGTTAGATATGTAAACAGGTTCTATGTCAATAACTTGAGACTTTTCAGTATAGGGGAGATTTTGTTGATATTTTAGTAGAAATTTTGGTAGACTTTTATATGAAAACTATAAAAAAACAAATTAACCTATTTTTCATATAAAGAATAATGTTAAGAATCAAATAATGGATGAAACATTCAAGTCATCATAGTTGGGTATTGTACACCTAAAGATTATTAGGGTGTATTTGCATCGTTTTTTAATATTATTTTTACAAGGAATGATTTTCACAATTTAAGAATCCAATTATTGTGTTGTGTATATAAAATAACAATTTAATATCTTAGAGTCCAGTTGGGTACCGTACACCTAAAAGATTATTGTATCCCTTGGATCTTGTTGAATATCCAATAAAATAACAACTTACCATTCTAAAATCCATTTTATTTTTTTCATTAGACCTATATGACCTTGCGTCAGTTGGACATCCCTAAATATGCAAGTGTTTTAGACTAGATTTCTTACCTACCCAAAGTTCATAAGGGCTTTTGGTAGTGCCTTTAGTTGGAATTCTATTAAAGATATATGTTGCAGTCTTTAGTGCTTTCTCCTAAGAGATCCTGGAAAGTAAAATGACTAAATCATTTTCCTTACCATTTCCTTAAACATTATGTTTTGTCTTTTCAGCAACACCATTTATAGTGGTCAAATCCAACATGGTGCATTGTGGGACAATACCGTATTCATCTAGGAATTTAGCAAATTGGTCTTGAATGTTGTTCACTTGAACTGTCATATACCATAATACTCACCACCACGGTCAAAATGATGTTTTTAATGTTTTTGCTGAGTTGGTTTTCAACTTCAATTTTATAACTTTTAAACACATCCAATGACTGATTTTTCACTTATAAGATATACGTAGCCATATCTAGAAAAATCATCTATAAATATTATAAAGTATTGATGACCATTCTAAGCAACCATAAGGGAATGACCCACAAACATCTGTATGTATGAAATTCTAAGATGTCTAAAATCTTGTTAGCTTTAATAAAATTAACACAAACTTCAAAATTTGTAATATCTAAGGAATCAAGAATTTCATCTGGCATAAAGCTCTCTATTCTCTTTATAGGGTTGTGACCTAATCATTTGTGCCATAACACACTTGAATTCTCACTAGTTAATTTTCTCATGGTATCTCACATACTTAATTGCATGGATTCATTAAATGAAGCAATAATATCAATCAAAGAGAGATTATTATACCTAGATAAAGAACTGAAACCAATTAGTTTTGAATCATAAAACAAACTAAATTCTTCATTCCTAAATGAATAAGAGTAACCGAATTAGTCCAAAATAGAAATAGAAATCAAATTCTGTCTAAAAGATGCTACAATAAAAGTTTCTTCAAGATCCAAATAAATTTCAGTCTTTAATAATAATAATCTAGATTTTTCCAATTGCCTTAACTTGAACTATCTTACCATCGTCTTCATAGATGTGTTTTTCAACATCATTTGGTTTTTAGCAACCTTGCATAGCTACACTAGTATGAGTTCTTATACCAGAATATAACCACCACATGACTCTAAGTACCAAAGTTAAAATTAACTTTAGAACAAATCAAAATAAAAAAAGCATATCCCTTGTTTAGCACGACAAACATGATAATTGCTGCATTCCTTCTTTTTATGTCCTTCAACTCCCACAAAAGAAACAACCAGTACCTACTGAATCATTCAATTCTTGTAGTTTGTTTTTTTTTGAGGTACTATACCCTCTAGCTTCCTTATCTTTCTTTCTCTTTCGTCCATTGTCTTTAAAGGTTGAGGCTAAGTGAGCACTCTTCATCTTATCTTGCTTAATCTTTCCTCTTTCTGAACACAATGAGAGATGAGCTCATTTAGAAGTCAAATCTCTTTTTGATAGTTGTAGCTCACCGTAAATTAGTTAAATTGTATTGGAATGAATATTAAAACTAGATGTACTAGCAAAGTCCTAAAGAGTTCAAGCTAAAGTGCTTTGAGCTTGGAAGCAAGATGAGATATCTCTAAGATGTTCTCCCTTTACATTGTTTTTGCCCTTATACTTCATTGAAATGAGACTTGTCATGAGCATACCTATTTCAGCCTTTTCGTTCTTAACAAATCTCTTTTCAATATTGGCAAAAGAATTTCTTAGCTGTAATGATTTGTTCAAACATTATGCCCCTAAATGCTTCTGGAATGACTCTATTTATGATCATCATATACATGCAATTTGATTTTCTCTCACCTTTCCATATCCCTCTTTTCATCAGAGGTACTCTCACTCGTAAGAGGTGAGGGAGAATTAATCCTTTAATGCAAGGTTGAGATCCATATCTCTATGAACTATCAAAAGATTGTCTTTCTCAAGATTAAAGTTAAAGACATTAAGCATAGGAATAGAGTTGATACTAATAATAATATTACGAGGATTAATAGTTAAAAAGAAAACAACAACAATTGAAAACAAGCTCATGTATAAGGTTTATCTTATGAGCAAAAAATAATTAAAATATAGGTCAATCTCATCTTAAGATATCGGGCACTCCATCTATAGTTTATCATTGAATAAAAGATTAATTTGTAAGTGATATCTTAATGTAGTAATCAAACATTGATAATAAAAACAAGACAAAAAAATAAATCTTTCTTTGGGTTGATTAATTATTCAAATGTAAAATCAAATAATCATCACATGTTGATTACCACGTGTGCATATACAATTCCTTTAAATATTGACCTTTCTTTGAGTCAGTTAATATTCACATAAATTCCATGCACACAACCATTTATATTTCAAAAATAAAATTAATGTCCACAAGAGAGATCACTTTAGTGACATGTTTTTTTATTAATTCATTACAATACACACACACACACACACAAACACATTAACACACCAATAATTTAAAAATATATTTTCATTTTTTATATATAAAGTCAATGATCAAAGTAAATTGTTGACTTTGACTATAGACCCAGACTGCTAAACTTAGTTGGGTCAACTCAGATCCTAAACTAGCTTGTTCTGGATTAGACAACCCAGTTGTGGCCTAGAGTTTGCTATGGGCCAAAGCCTGCAATGCAAAAAAAATATTATGGGCTTAAGCTCACCTTTTTTTTTGTTGCGAGCAACCTAAAAACTATCACAGACTAACAAGGGTTGTAAAGGAAGTAACCCCAAGGGTTATGACCTCTAGGTGGTGAATTATTGGTTGCTGCTTGCAGCCCCTTTGCAGATGTTACAAAGATTTGTAATGGTTGTCTCTTAATTATAGGCATTTTTAATAGCTGAGTGAAATCATTTCAATTTTTTTCAATAGCATTGACAATGGTCAACACTGGTCATGATTTCTCATTAACAACTTAAAAACTGCTAGTGAATTCCTTCACCAGCACTGGCAAGCCATTAATGGTTATTTCTTTATACTGGCAGCAGTTAGTCCTTCACCTATGCTGGCCTTATCAATGTGGTTATATAATTTACATTGGCAGCCTGCAAGTTGCCAGTATAATCTTTCACCAATGTTGATCTTGCTAGTGTTAATTATTTTGAGTTTCTTAATAATTCAACATAAAATATCTCTGATAGCATTTGTTAAGACTGATATTTATAGTATAAATATTATTCATGTCGAATTATCAAAAGAATATAAATATTTCAAGAAAAAGCATATTTGAATCTATATCCGAGAATTGCTCTCTAGAGTCATATAAATGACCTTCTAGATTAACACATTCCTTTTTTCGAGAGTCTTTTAATTACGTATAATATAGGGATTATGACTATATATATATATATATATATAGGTAACTAGAATGTTATCATTTGATATTCATGCCTTTTGCAATTCCTATTTTTGTCCACTACTAAAATAAAAATAACCTTTTAGTTTTTACATATTAAGGATTCATCACACCTATTAGATATTGCTTAAAATTATTTAGCAAATTATTTTTAATTAGATTTTACTTTATTTAACGGTACTTAAACACAATTATTCTCGATCTAACGTTGAGTTAATAATCCAACATGTTTATCTATGGTGCGGTGTGGGTTAGCTTGTTCAAAATAGGAGAGTTACTTGTGAGGTTTGAAAGAGAAGAAATCATGGGGCGATGGGAGGTCAGCTTGACATCGAGGGGGGAAAGGCTACTGTTGCTGGTGACTGACTCTGGGTTAGTAGCATCGGGTTTTTTGCTGGCGATGAGAGAAAAGCTGGAGTAGTGGTTCTTATGGTTGTTGTGGGGAAACTGTCTCGTGGCTGATGATTTGCATCGAGAGGAAGACGAGAGGCTGGTAGTGTTGGTGAGAAAAGAAAATCTCAGGAGCTGATTGGTGTTTTTGATGGTGAGACGAAGGAGAGGCTGTCAATGATGGTTTTTTATGCTAGTGTTGTTTGCTTGAAATCATAGGGGATGATGAAAGAAAGGGTGGTAGACCATCGATGGTTTTTAAGATGGTCTCTGGATTTTGTTCTCGGCTGGAACATGGTATTGTGTTTGCGGTAGGAACACAGGAGATTGGAACGGTGTTTATAGAGAAGATTGAGAGCATATCTCATAGTAGAAATGAGAGCAGAACTTCAACAAGAAAACAAGATGTATTGAGCTACAAGAACGCATATACAAGTATACCTTTTCTTATTGTTCTGGACTTTCTAATTCAAGATCTTCTCCTCCCCCTTCTTAGATATTTTTGGTTCATGTTCTTAACAATTTTAATGTGTTGTTCGTGCATATATATTTATTTAAAGATTACTGGTGAATGGAATACGGTTTATTATATTGTTGTGATCCATGTTGTCAATTATTTAGTAGAATATTTAGTTTATTATAATTGTTGTGAATGAAATATATAGCCTCTTCAAATGGGATGCCTCCAACAACATTGTATTGTACGGCCAAAAGCCAAGATAAGATCACAGGACAGTTAATCACCATTCGCAAAGAACAGAAGACACAAAAGTGAATAACAGAATGGACAGCAAATAGTTTCACATTTGAATTCAAGTTATAGACATCAACCCTGTCTCAAATCCTGCAATAACTGAAGAACTATATTAGTATTTGATTGTGTAGTTGACCTATATGGACAACGGTATACAATCTACACCACCCATTTGCTAAAAAAAAAAAAAACTACTTGATGTGGCAGGCTTTGCCGGGTTTGGAACTCTGAAATCCAAATCAATTTCCCCATTCACCAGAAACCAAGTCTAAGTGCTCTTCAACACAGGAAGCTGACTTTGAACTGAAAGAAATGCACTAGGAGAGACAAAGGAGGGCTTGAAATGAACAGTGCTGAAGTGGTCAGGGAGGCCATGGATGTCTTGGTAGAAGTACCGCTTCATCTCAGGGGTCATAACACGTAAACCAATCCTTTTTGACAATTTTGTTATCTTTAAAGCACACCTGTAGCATGAAACTCTTGTGGCTAAGCTGAGAAATTGTTTTATAGAACAAGGACTTGTTCCAACATACATATGTATCATGCTCCTCTCTACAGATGGCAGAAAATCCTTTGACTTTATTCCCAGTTACTTCCCAAATTTTAATCATATGATTGTTATGTTCCACTATCGTTAAAGATGTCCCCAAGACCTGTAACTCATAACATTCGTGAGAAATGCACAGCCTATGAAAAGGAATGGTATAGAAAGTCTCGCTGCTTAGATCAAATGCCAGAATAGGATCATCGAGAGTTTTATCATTTATCATCCAGTGGAGAGATCCATTCCAAAACACTGCAGCATCCCAATCAGATGTGCATAGATCTTGTGGGGGGTCATCTGTCTCCACGAACTTTCTCCAAGGGTAATTATCTGGAACTTGCTGAGATGCTTATTGCTACTGGTTCTATAGTCTCGAATAACCTTGTACTTGCCTGATGACTGATCAAAGCCAAAAGCAAGCTTATGGCGGACGAGATGTGCTTTTGACCTGGATAATGGTAAAATCACACTCTCTTTTGTTATTGGATTGCATATGCAGACAGGATCTAGCCTTTTTTCTGAAGCCATGCAAAGCAATCCATCACAAAAAACTCTGACTCCAAGGGCAGGTAGCTTAAACTTAAGACGAGTGCGGCACTTGATTTTCTCAAGGTGAATTTCCCTTGCCTTAAGACCCTCGATATCAACTAAAAATAGGCTGCTCATATCAGCTTCACATTGTGATTGGACAATAAACCGAAATGGTCTATTCTTTGTCACACCCAGTTGCAAGCTGATGAAGTATGGACTTTGGATTATCCTACACCAACTCTTACAAACACTTCTAAATCTAAGAATTGATTCCACGGGAAGTCTTGCCAAAACCTCACAAAACATCTCAGGCGGCAAAATGGCTTCCCCTTGTGCATCATCAATGTAATTGTTCAACCGTCTTCTCTTCGACTTCATTAGAAGAAAAACAAACTATGACGTTTCAGTGAAGTCAAAATTCCTGCCACAAAACCCTAATCTTGCTCATAAATCTTCAGACACATAAATCAGAATGTTCACGAGACATCACAACAGTATTCAAACATACAAAAACAATCAAATTGATGCAAAGTTATACAAATACTAAATACCCAACACAACCTATATGAATCTACATCAGCAACAGATGACATAACTATGCATTCACTTTTGATGCAGTGAATTCCCACCATTTACTTCAAATCAATTTCATTAACAATCTCAATCAAAACAACAACACAAGTTATCTTCTTCAATTCACACAAATTTCTCATAACAACAAAAGATCAGACCTTTAATTCAACAAAGTAAAGATAGCTCACTTTTCAACAATTTTTGAACTGTATTCTGAGAAAAAAATTCACACGAGAGTGTATCATCATCCAAATTTAGAGACTTCCTCGATGAAAGAAGCTAACATTAAACCAAGCCATCATCATACAAGTAAAATAATCAAAACCCAATTGAATCAAACAAACACAGCGAGTGTCGTAATATTATCTATAGATTCACAAGGAAGGAAAAAAAAGAAGCAAACTTTAGACCAAACAAACAACATACAAGTAGAAATATCAAAACCCAATTGAACTAAACAAACATCATGCCGATTTACATATGGAGACAATGAAAAAGCAAATCTTTGACCAGAACACGACAGAACACGCAAATAATGAAAACCAGTTGAACTAAGCAAGGATTGAACAAACACAGGAAGGGTAATACAGAAACCAATTCAGATCACGACCCAGAATTCATTAAAAGAAAGAAAAAAAGGCGTAAATACATATATACGTATAGGTATCGTACCTGGGTTGATGTTGATATTCTCAGAAAGGGAGAGCACTTAGGGTCCTCGGGGTTTTGGGGGTCGTGTGTATATAAAGTTATAAACAATTCAATATTTCAATATTGTAATCCTGAATTCGACCCTTTCAATATATCGTTTTGCTAAACAAAAAAATCAATTAAATTACTGTTTACGGATTTTTTTTTTTTAAAAATTTTATTTTCCAAGGTGTGCGCCTGTAAAATAAACTTTAAAAGTTAGGAGCGGTTAAGTTTCAGGATAATTAAAAAAAATACATTATAGCTTTAAATTATAATAGAATATACAAGCTAATTTGCCCGCTTCGCTGGGTTTTTTTTATCTATGTAGAAAATTAATTAATTTTATAAATGTTGTATTTTGTGATTTTAATATTTAATTAGTATAATTGTAATTGATAAAATCTGTTAAAAATGATTTTTTTTTCAACCAAAATGTGATTGAATATTGCTATTGCTAAAAAATTTTTGATAAAATTTGTTAGAAAATTTGCTAAGAAGGTGAAATGATTTATTAGAATTTTTTTGTCACGGATACTCTGGTAAAAAAAAAAAAAAAAAAACCGGGTAAAAAAAGAACAACTGATATGGACACTAAAAAATAAAAAATACATGTGAAAAAAAGGTCACAGTTTCTTAAAAGGAAAAAAAAAGAGTCTAAAATATAAATTTAACTTCAAAGCCAAAGTTTTTTTTTATAAGATTTATTCATCATATTATTATTATATTAAATATATTTAAGAATACCGATATTAATTTTTTTTTGCAAGAAATTGTAGGTCATTTTTTTTTCTCTCTCTCTCTCTATATTTTTAGGTGATAATATTAAATAAATATTAAACACATATACTTAGTCTCACATACTATATAGTGTGATCGAAATGGGAAATGATTTTTATATTTTTTAACTTGTAGATAACCTAGGTAAATTTGTAAAAAATAAAATATGAGTTGCCTTTTTTCCCTAATTTTTTAATTTTTTTTAAGAAATAAACTTGAACAAAAGAGCAAAAATTAAAATTCAAAGCCATTTTTTTATTAGATTTATTCATCATATTATTATATTAAATGTATTTAAGAATGCTGATATTAATTTTTTTTCCTGCAAAAAATCCGAGGTCATTTTTTTTTATCTCTTTATATATTTTTAGGCGATAATATGCAATAAATATTAAAACATATAATAATGACTTGTTTGCCGTTTAAAAGGAACAATGTAATCGAGACAAAAGTGACTTGTATTGTTTTTTAATTGTAGATAACCTAGATAAATTTCTCTATTTTTTGTTCTTGAGTTGTCTTTTATCCCCAGTAATATTAGATATAAAATGACTATTGCTATTATTGCAAAAAAACAATTAAAATTATCAAATTATCCCGAAAGAAAAAACACTCAAAAACATTTACCAAAGAGTAAGGAAGAAAAAGAAGATATTATTATTATTATTATTATTATTATTATTATTATTATTATTCTAATGAATGAAAGTTGTAGAAATAAATCAAAGAAAAAAAAATCGAGGGAAATCTAACACCAAGCAAATAGAAAACAAATTCCAAATAAAAATTATTAGGAAAAACGTAGCAATTATTTGATAAGCATTAAAAAATTAAACAGGGATTTAAATCATAAATCAAAAGTTGAAGGGCTGAAATGAAAATCATATTTATTATCAATTTCAATCCAAGGATAAAATTGCAAAAATTAAAACCTGTGTACTGAATTTATTGACCTATTTGGACCCAATCCGGAAATAAAAAGTTGCAATGACCAAAGTGAAAGGTGCACATTTAATTAATTTCAACCTGAAGAACCAAATCGAGCCAAATTCAAACTAATGTAACAGAAGTGAAAGGTGCAGGAACACAAATTGCAAGTTGAGGGACCGAAGTGCAAAAGGCAAAAAACACGGGGGCCTCTCCTACACTTTGACGTGCAGGAGAGAGAGAGAAACGTTTGCCACCATCTTCAACCGGCCGACGGGCCGTCCACGCACATCGGATGTGGAAACGCGCCGACGCGGGAGGAAGAAGACTCCGAGGCACACCCAGTACGACGGCGGTTGCCCATCTCCGGTCACCGTATGACTACACACGCACCGCCTCAACAGGGCGTGCGACGAAAAACCTTCTGGCGCGTGGAGCTGATGCTCTGACAGCAACCGAGAGAAATAATAAAAAAATAGGGTCAATTACCGACCTGCCCCTGTACCTAAAACACCTTTTTTGGCTTATTAAGGGCTATAACCGTATTTAGCCAATTTCCAAAATTAATAAAATAAGCGGCTGACCGGCTGGGCAATCCGGACTGGTCCGGTTCGATTGGTGCAATGACAACGCAGCCCCCTGGTCCAGCGGCGTTTTTTGTCGTTTCGGGGGGCTATTTCGTTAATTCATTGTTCCCAGCCAAAAAAAAAAGGGGTGGATGAACCGCGCGATGCACGGAAGACAAAAGTCCAGTCCATAATGCCAATGAGTCACAATGTACAGTGCAACGGAGACCGAGCTGTTTTAGCTCTTATGTAATCAAATGGTCTAGTTAAAAAAACAAAATAAAAAGAAATCTAGTAATCATCTCAAATTCACGTGAATATATATATTTTTTAATTCATCTTTTTTTTTCTCTTTTTACTTTTTGAATATTTACATATAATTAGATTTTTTTTTTTAGATTAAGAAGCATTCCGTGATTTTCCAAGTATCATTGTGAAGGTTAATTTCAAATGGGTACATGATATATTGTTTGTCGTTTATGTTTTTAAAAAATCAAAATGGGAGATGGTATGAAAAAGAAAAATGGCTAGGAAACACATGCCTGTCAGTCATTGTATATAAACTTATTTTTGAAAATATTTTTTATTTAAAAATATATTAAGAAAATTATTTTTGATATTAACTCATGAAAATTATTTAAAAGCATCAAAAATACTTTTTATTCAAAAATGCTTCAAAAATATTTTTTATTTTTTAAAAAATATTTTTTATTTTTAAAAAATTATTTTTTATTTTTAAAAAATTATTTTTTATTTTTAAAAAATTATTTTTGATATTAGCTTATGAAAATGATCTAAAAACACCAAAAATATTTAATCAAAAGTAAAAAAAATTAAAAAAAAGACTTTTGAAATGCAATGTCAAACACCCATAAACCACGTTTGTGGTTTTTTTTGTTGCACGGGTTGGGCACATGTCCTCTTTTTTAATTTGATTTTTTTCAAATATAAACTAATTAAAAGAGATTAATTAAATTGTATGTGTGATATTCTGTTTTAATGGAGATTATTTAAAATAAATAAATTATACTATCTTTATAAAAACAATTAATAAAAATATCATTTAATATTTATACAGTTTACAAGTAAAATTGCAATATTTTTAAAATATTACTAGGATTTTTTTCCATGCAACCTTAAATATTTTTTGTTTGTAGTCGGTCTATATTCAATTTAATTGAATGTTTCTTTTAAGCTTGTCAATATAGATCCGTTATAATTATTAAACGTAGTCATTTCACAAGTTAAATATCACAACTCTAATTTTGATAGCAAAACTTAAAAATAGATTAGTTAGAATAATAATTTAAAGTCCTCTCTAACAATTAAATTAAACAATCATAGGAAATAAGTATAGAAAAACATTCATACTCATCATATAAACTTTTTTTTTAAAAAAAATAGATCT